>CABHPH010041439.1:0-14529 GCA_902168325.1 Peromyscus nudipes | reverse complement strand
TTTTTTTTTTTTTTTTTTTTTGGTTTTTCGAGACAGCGTTTCTCTGTGTAGCTTTGCGCCTTTCCTGGAGCTCACTTGGTAGCCCAGGCTGGCCTCGAACTCACAGAGATCCGCCTGGCTCTGCCTCCCGAGTGCTGGGATTAAAGGCGTGCGCCACCAACGCCCGGCTCCAATTCAGTTTTTAAAAGAGCGTTGTAATGCAGTGCTGAACTGTGAAATGTATCTTAATACCTCAATAAGTTGTTTTCTTTTGCCACATTTCTGTTCAAAAGTCACAGCCTTTTGGTACATGAATCAGGAAGCCGTCGATTTAGAATATCTTTAAGGACGCTTTTTAAAACCCAGTGTGCACTTACTTCCTATTGTTTTTAATGTCACATGTGTTTTGCCTGTGGTAAAAAAAAAAAATTCAAAAAATTGCTATACTGGGCATGGATTCTATAAGAAGACACAACTCTACCAGCAACCAAAGAGGAATTTCATAGGCCATCATTAAAGATAACTTTGGGGGGCCGGTGACATGGTTCCATGGTTAAGAGCACCTGCTACTCTTGCAGAAGACCCAGGTTCGGTTCCCAACCCCCACATGGTGACTCACTGCCCACTGTCACTCCAGTTCTAGGGGATGAGATGTCCTCTTCTGGCCTCCCCTGACACTAGGCACACATGTGGTGCACATACACACTGTGGTGGTTTGAAAGAAGATGGCCCCCAAGGGGAACGGCACTATTAGGAGGTGTGCTTTGTTGGAGTAGATGTGGTCTTGTTGGAGGAAGTGTGTCAGTGTGGGGGTGACCTTTGAGGTCTTTTTCTCAAGCTTCACTCAGTGTGACAGTCAGTCAACTTCCTGTTGCCTGCAAGATGTAGGACTCTCAGCTCTAGCACCATGTCTGCCTGCACACCACCATGCCTCCTACCATGGTGGTGACAGACTGAACCTCTGAAACTGTAAGCAAGCCACCACAATGATATGTTTTCTTTATAAGAGTTGCCATGGTCATGGTGTCTCTTCACAGCAAATAGGAAACTCTAAGACACATATTTATATCAGACAAAACACTCATACCTCCCCCCACTTAAAATAAATCCTTAAAGACAGTTCTGTGGTTTTGCTGTGTGCTGTAATCTGTATAAAACGCTGGTTACAGATAGTACTGGGTAGGTGACATGTTGCCTAATCACCTACTGAAGATCAATGAATGAGGTACTGTCTAGGCCCTAGGACACTATACACCCCTAACTTTCACCATTTTTTTTTGGTAGTCCAGGCTGGCCTCAAACTCACAGAGATCCACCTGGCTCTGCCTCCCGAGTGCTGGGATTAAAGGCGTGCGCCACCACCGCCCGGCTCACAAATGTTAAGAGACCTGTGTATCCCCATAGCCTGTGCAATTAGATGCATTTGCAAAACCATACATTTGTGTAACCTCAGTCATCCTAGTTTTAGCTTTCTCTCAGGAATGCCATGGTTTGGACAGGTCAACACTGGATGGAATAGATCGTTTTACCCTTTAAATTCTTCGGGATAGGGGAGGATTATTTCCTGCGTCGGGTGACAGCTTTGAAATATAATTGGCACACAGTAAATCTGACATATTTAAATCGTACACTTTGATATCCTCCCACATACGCGCACATCCTGGGATCCTCAGCGGAATGGGAACTTTTCTAGGCTGCAAATAAAAACCTCATTGAGGATGGTGGACGCTGAGCAATTCCCCTGGGTATCCCGTATCCGTGAGGTGGTCACAGGCAGGGCCCCCAGCCGCGCTTGGCCTGTCCGCGGCTTTGAGAATGGCTTGATTCATAATTCCTCACTCCCGACAGGAAACCCCTTCTGCTTTCTCCCGAACACAGCCCCTCTCCTGCAGGAGACCATCACAGCTCTTCGGGTGACCCGGCTTCCGAAGACCACGCCTCCCGGGATTCCCGGCACGCCGCGCGCCGGCTTTGACCGGAAGGCGGAAGTACGGGGGCTTCCGGGTGGTGTCGTCCGCGTGGAGCGCGGTCCGTCGTGTCTCTCGGGTGAGTCGCGTGGGTCTCGGTCGTAGTTCTGCGGCGTGGAGGACCGGCCTCGGCCCCGACCTCCGCTGCGGCCCCTGGCCTCGGCCTGGCGCTGCGGGGCTCGGGAGGGCGAGCCTCGGGATCTTCACGGCGGCGCCAGCTCGCTCCCCCGACCCGGGGTTGGTTGTGGCTGCCCGGCTTGGGCTCGCCCAGTGGGTTGCCGCCACGCTGCACGTGCGGGTCTCGTTAGACAGCCGGCGATGGCTGGCGATGGGAGGATGCTAATCCATCCCACGGTGCACGCAGCCCGCGCCGTCTGCAGAGCCGCGGTCCCCGGGGGATCCAGCGGCGAGTAAGGGCCGCTTAGCCCTGCTGTCCGCCGAGGGTGACGGTAGCTCCGGGTGGAAACTGCACGTAGGAGGGAGGGGTGACAGAAGAGTCTGAGGGCCTGAGAAGAGCAAGCCCTGAGGAGAGCCATTTCCAGACGCAGCACCGTGAATGCCAGGGTGCGAAAGTGGGCGTGGTGCGGGCTCTATGCAGGCTCCTCCGGAGAGGGTGAGTGAGGTCAGAGTGGAAGGAGGCTCGGGAGTAGCGGGATGAACGCTGATGTCTGAATACTTTTTAAAAAGCCGGGCGGTGGTGGCGGCCCATATCCTTAATCCCAGCACTCGGGAGGCAGAGGCAGGCGGATCTCTGTGAGTTCGAGACCTACCAAGGGAAGGAAACCCTGTCTCGAAAAACAACAAAAAAGAATCCCTTAAAAGGCAGAAAGCTATGCTCTAACCCTTAGAAGTTCACACAAAACACTTTGTGAAGGATTTAAGACTGGGAGCTGGAGCAAGGCAGAAGAGCAGTAGGTAGTTTTAAGGCCGTTTATTAATTTTGTATCTACTAAGCAGCTTTGAGAATGGATTGATTTATAATTTGTCACTGGCCTATAGGGGCTTGGCAGTCGTGTATTTAATCGCCGTATGCTCTGTGTTGATCCTCTCTTATAAGTTAAGCACGAAGACATCATAGATTATCTTCCATTTGTTCCGATACTGAAGAGATCGCCGCCCGGCCATTTCCTTGATATTCAAGGGTGTAAATATTTTTTGTTTGTTTTTGCTGGCCGCCAGGTAAAGCATGGCTAAAAGCTTACGGAGTAAGTGGAAACGGAAGATGCGGGCAGAGAAGAGAAAGAAGAATGCCCCAAGGGAGCTCAACAGACTTAAAAGTATTCTCAGAGTTGACGGTGATGCTCTGATGAAAGATGTCGAAGACATAGCAACAGTGGTGGTCCCCAAACAGTGCCAGGAGAAAATGCAGTGTGCGGTGGACGATGAAAAGGGTGAGCGCATGTGCTTTATTTACGTAATGAGAAAATGAATCCGGTTTTTCTCTTACGGCTTTTTTTTTTTTTTAATAGCTGTCTTCTTTCCATCACTACTTGTCCCTAATGTGTGTCAGATCCAAAAGAAACTGGGGACAAATGGCTGACTGTGGTGCCTATTAGGTAACAAAGTGTTTGCTGGCATCCTGGCTCCTCTCAGCTCTCCTCATCCCTCCCTCTCCCTTAAACTTCACCTCAAGGGTTTCCCTTTCCCCTGCTTCTCATTCCTGTATAACCCTGCCATTTCAGCGCCTCTCTCTCTCTCTCTCTCTCTCTCTCTCTCTCTCCACCTGTTCCCCCTCTCTCCTGTTCTTCTCTCGCTCTACGTCCCTCACCCCCACCCCTCTCCTCTCATGTCCTGGTTCAGTCTACTGGCCATGTTTAATCTCCTACTGTCTTTCTCTCCCTGCTCTGGATTTTTCCAGATGCCTCTGGCTATACTCCGCCTCATATCTACAATAAAAAATTTCTTTTCAAGCATACCTTGGAGTAGTCATGTCCTCACTTTATATACATCTAACATACCTGTTATGTTCACATCTTTATTCTTTGAAAGCTTGTATTTCTGTTGGAAATCCCGTGCTAAACTGTTTTAAAGTCAGTGTTTGGGAATAAGCATGTCTGGGTTATTTAATGGGTCCTCAGCAATGATGCAGCAGCCTGAATGCCCAGGAACTGACAGTACTACAGGAACAAGCTAGGTCAGTCAGGATCTGGGCAGGTGAGA
Organism: Peromyscus nudipes; assembly: GCA_902168325.1. NCBI lineage: Eukaryota > Metazoa > Chordata > Mammalia > Rodentia > Cricetidae > Peromyscus > Peromyscus nudipes. Next base: position 10,423 of record CABHPH010041439.1, on the reverse strand, counting down.
AAGAAGCTCTTACTGTATTCCTCGAAAGACCCCATTCTCATTCTGTGAATCCTTCGAACTTGTGTTAGTACCCTGGAAAATCACAGAATCCTACTTTTTGTGGACATATATTAGAGACCTCTGTGTATTATTAGTCGTGGTTTAAATTCGGAGGCTACATATAATGCCGATTTCAGCAAAGAAAAGGCTAAATGAAGCGCTCACAGTGGCCACTCCTAAAGACAGACCTGTATTTGTCTCACGGCCAAGGAGAACAGTGTTCTTAACGCTTCTTACCCTAGATATCAGCACCCCATTCTCCCAGGAAAGCCTCTTTACTCTGTTCCTATCAGTCCCTTTGTTTCGGCTGCCCTGCCCTCGGGAGACTGAAGCGCGTGGTCTGGCGACCAGTGTCCCTTTCGTCACTGGCGTCACTCTGCTCATGAGCTCCTTTCACTGCTGTGTTGACGGGACGGTGGCCGCGTCTGTGTGTGTGGAGCGGCATTTAAGTACAACCGCGCTGTTTCACTGACGCCCCTCTGAAAGGAAGCACCGCACCCAGTTAGTAGTTCTCGTCCTCCTCTTCCAGCCCCAAGGCTGACAGTCGTAAGGATCTTCTGTCTGTGTAGATGTCCTCTTTGAGCTCTGGCATGTAAATGGAGTCATAGAATGTGTGGATCTTTTCCAACATAATACCACATTTTTTTAATTTCGTGTTTTAGGATATATTAGTACTTCCTTTTAAAGACTGAATACTCGTTTGTTGTGTATACCACATTTTATTTCCCTGTTGTTAGTTGGCATCTGGGTCACTTTTATGCTTCTATGATCTAGTAAACCTTAGTGTCCAGGTTTTTTTAAATACCTGTTTTCAGTGCTTTGGAGTATGAAGTTACAAATAGAAATGCTGGGTTACAGTAATTCTTAACTTTCTACACCAGCCAAACCATTTTATATTCCTCCTAGCCATGTATGGACTTACTTTCCAGGATCTTCTTATTGTCACCATATGTATGAAATATTTCATCACAGTTTAAGTCTTGTGTGTTTTTAAAGGTTGTCTGTATGGGGTCTAAGCATTCTTTATGAATTTGGGCATCAGGTGCCCATACACTCCTGAGTCTTGAGTGATCCTTTACTCTTCTCTCTTGTGTGTTCTCTCTACTTCCTCAATTTCCTCTTGGAGGATCTTAGTATGCTGTTACATTTTCCTGCTTCCAAAATGTTTTATTTTTAACTTTGACTATTCTTTTTCTTACAGCTTCCTGTTCTTATTGGGGATTTATTTTTATCTCATTGGGGGTATTGTTTGCTTCCAAAATCTGAACAGCAGTTTGAGCATTGTTTATTTTTTTTAAGTTATCACCCCCTTGCTTTCATCCTTGTTTCCTTCCATGCCCCTCTAACAGTTTTCTCAAATGCTTGGTGAGTTGTTGACATTTAAATGAGGCACTGAAATGGTTAGAAGCCCAGGTGGTGGAGGAACCCTTGAGATTGTAGAGAAGAATTCTCTCATTTTCTGCCTGGAAAAATGTGTTGATGCACTCATTTTTGTAATCTTTCAGAAGTGGGAAGAGCAGTGAAGGTGAAGGGAGTCTTCCTATTTAGTTATGTACCTATCAGTAAAGCTTGACTCATCTACACTCAAGTCCACGCTTCTCTTCATGTCCCTCTTGCAGCTGCCTACCCACTTTCTTAGACCAAGAAATGCAGCCATCTTCTCTCATTCCTTTATCCCATGTCTAAACCAAAGCATCGCTTTGTAATCAGATGTTTCCTATCCCGACTGCCCAGTCCCAAATAAACACACAGAGGCTTATATGAATTATAAATGATCAGCCAGTAGCTCAGGCTTATTACTGACTAGCTCTTGCATTTTAAGTTAGCCCACATTCCTTATTTACACTCTGCACGTGACAGTACCTTTATTAGCATGGCACTTTCATTTCTTGCTCCATCTGCGTCTGGCTGGCAACTCCTGACTCTGCCCTTCTCCTTCCCATCATCCTTAGTTTGATCACCTGCCTATACTTCCTGCCTTCCTACTGGCTAATCAGCATTTTATTAAACCAATTCAAGCAACAAATCTTTACAGTGTACAAAAGGATTATCCACAGCATTACTCGTTATACCCAAACTGCTTGGTCAGCAGTTCTTGCCCATTCCTTGGTACTAGCTTTTTACTTCCCTCTCTGCTCTTCCTCCTGTCTTCTCTGTCAACATCTTGATCTTTAAAATGCAAGTCAGGTTCTCTCACTTGCTTGCTTAAAATGTAACTTTCAGGGCTGAAGAGATAGCTCAGTGCTTGGAGCTCTTGCAGAGTTCAGTTCCCAGCTCCTATGTCAGGGGTTCACAAATGACTGTGACTTCAGCTCCAGGGGCCTTGACCGCCCACACTCCTTTCCTCCATGGGCCACTGTACATGCATGCACACACAAGTGGACTCAGGAATGTGCGACAATGGGGTTGATTGTGTTTGACTTTGCTGTAAGGAGTCAAGGGATGCTATAAAAGACTGTTTTCCCTTTTTTGACATCAGGCTACCTGTAGTTCTGATGTTCCTGCTTCATTCATGTGATTTCACAGGGTTGTTTTTCATGTATGAATGTTAATAGCTTTTCTTTTATTTTTTTTTTGGTTTTTCGAGACAGGGTTTCTCTGTGTAGCTTTGCGCCTTTCCTGGAACTCACTTGGTAGCCCAGGCTGGCCTCGAACTCACAGAGATCCGCCCGTCTCTGCCTCCTGAGTGCTGGAATTAAAGGCGTACACCACCACCGCCCGGCTAGCTTTTCATTTTATTTTTATTTTTTTTTCATTTAGATGACACAAAAATGGAGACTGAACTGAAGAGAAACAAGAAGACCCTTCTAGACCAGCATGGACAGTACCCGGTGTGGATGAACCAGAGGCAGAGGAAAAGACTGAAGGCGAAGAGAGAGAAAAAACGGGGGAAAAGCAGAGCCAAGGCAGCGAAGGGCCTGGCCTGGTAGACCCTCGAGAACTGGAAAGTGGTGGTGCACGCGCCTTTAATCCCAGCCTGCGGGAGGAAGACAGGCAGAGCTCCATGAGTTCGAGGCCAGCCTGGTCTACAAAGCAGATGCCAGGACTGTTACACAGAGAAACCTTGTCTTGAAAAATCACACACACACACACACAAGAAAGAAAAACTGGAAAGTAATCATGGGAAAGTTCATTTGTTAGGAATGTCTTCACTGATTTCAGCTCTCACTGAATGGAAGCTATTTGTTTTCATATTTTAGTTTGGTCTTATATCTATCTGTAATTCAAATCCAGAATAATTGATTTGTTTTGGGAAATTGAATAAACTACCTTCCGTGATGAAAGAAAATTGGATGCTGCCTGATGTTTTTGAGTATTATCAGACACCACAATCTTGTGAGCATTACTGTGGTTATAATTATTTGGTTTTACAAAATGGCAATTACAATCAATGCCTCAGATTAAACATGCTTCTACAAACAAAATGTGGACAGAAAGCTAGTATAGTGTCATTTTAAAATAGGGTATCAAGGGGCTGAAGAAATGGCTCAGCAGTTAAGACCACATACTGCCCTTGCAGAGGACTCCTGCTTCATGTTGAGTGGCTCAACCAGCTCCAGGGGATCCACCCTCTTCTGGCCCCCACTGGCACCTGCACTCATGAGCAAGAGCTCCCCCACACAATAATAACCAAAAAAGAAGTCTTGAAGAAAAGGATGTCAGTGGATCTTACAAGTAGTACTTACTTGGAGTTTCTATTTTTGTAATTCATAATAAAAGGTAGTTTGTGTGTAGTGTAGCACTTACAGTTTGACATTTTCCTTTATGTATCTTTAAGGTTTCTAGTTACTGAGAAGCGCAGACGTCTTTAATTTAGGTGGACTATAACATGTACAGATTACTGTGCTTTTTAGGTAATTAAAACATCATGGGGTTTTTTTCTGAAAACAAATGTTCTTCAGGTTTTGTTTTTTGTTTTTTTCTTGTTTTGGTTTTATGAGACAGGGTTTCTCTGTGTAGCCTGGGCTGGCCTAGAACTATGTGTAGACCAGGCTGGCCTTGAACTCAGGGATCTACCTGCCTCTGCTTCCCAAGTGCTGGGATTAAAGGTGTGTAACACTACCACCAGGCAGTGTAGTTCAGTTTTATATCATGTAGCTTAAAACAATGAAGTGCAGCATTTCTCAGAGTATGTTATTCAGAATCCGTATTTCTGGGTGTATGGTATATATTCATCCATCCATTTGGGAAATGGTCCGGGTATAAACACAGGTATTAACTAGCTTAGTGTTAGTACTGTTTTATGAAGAGAGCTGGCATCAGCATGAACTACTCTTGGCTCCTTATGTGCCAGTAAGATAAGTTTGAGTTGAATCTGTCTCAGCATGCTTTGTTAATTTCAATCATTTAAATTTAATCTAAATTTGGCATTCCATCTGAAATTTCATTCGAGTCAGATTCACCACTGTGAGTTGAATAAAACCTGGAACTTGGCAAACATTAGGAAGACTGAGAGCTGTGCACCTGCTCAGAAAAAAAATTAACTTAATGTAGGGAAAAAAAGAGTGTATTAGAATAAGATTACTTGGTCCTGAAACTGCCAAGTATACCACTGGGCATAGAATTAACCAAGTGCTGTGGAAGTAAGCTACAAAATAATGCTGGATGTTTAAAAATTTTTTATTTTTTTATTTTGTTTTTTTGAGACAGGGTTTCTCTGTGTAGCTTTGCGCCTTTCCTGGAACTCACTCTGTAACCCAGGCTGGCCTCGAACTCACAGAGATCCACCTGGCTCTGCCTCCCGAGTGCTGGGATTAAAGACGTGCCCCACCACCGCCCGGCGATGTTTAAAATTAGTATAATAGGTCCTCCTCAACTTAATAGTTCATCAGAAAGTTAGTGAATCATTTCAAAATAAAATACATTTTTCTGAAGGTGGCAATAAAAGGCTAGGGATGTAGCTCAGTAATAGAACACTCATCTCCAGCGTGTGCAAAGCTCTGGGTGTGATCCCAGTATTGACAGGTGGAAAGAAAAGGGCTTGGAAGGTGGAGAGCGTTCAAGCGTTCCTTTTTGCTGTAGTTGTAACAGTGTTTGTGGGGGAAATAGATACAGAAGTGCATGAGATAAAAGGCTGCAGGCATTAAACTACTGACAGTGAGTTATTTGCCCTCTTTCATCGTGGGCATTGTCTATGTTAATGTCACACCCTTGGTTTTCATTAAGTTTCAGCAGCATCCTTGGCTTGCTGAAGTTGAAGACATCACTTCCAGGAATCTATACATACTTTTCCTGTAGCTCACAACCTCAAATTTGAGGAGAGCTCCCATCCAGGGCCTCTCCATGATGTTAGGTTGTTCACCTACAGTGGGTTGTGACGCTTGGTCACTCCAGTTTAAACTTAACAAATTAGAGACTGGGAGATGGCTCTGTTGGCCAAGGTTTATTAAAAGCATTGAGAACCCCAGTTTGGATTCCCAGCACCCACATAAAAAGCCAGGCCCAAGAGCATGTGCCCCAGAACTAGGGAGACATAAGAGGGTTCCAACATGTAGGCTAAGGTCAGTGACCAGGCCACTCATCAGAAGGCATGTGACCTGGGGCCAACCAGCCTATGCAAATGAATAGACTCAGGTTACCTCATCTTTAAAAGAAGTTGATATGAAAGAGCAGTTGAAGAAAACGCCAGTTGAGACCGTCCTCTCCCTCCAGCCTCAGTTTACCAAAATCACTACCCAAAATGCTTGGGAGTCATGTGCTAGTATGTCATGGCCTCATGGCTTCTGGAAAAAGCAGCTGCTGTGGAGAAATTAGTACCTTCTACCCTTGGGGTGGATCACAACCTCGAGTTCTGGATCGTGTAGCTGCAGGATGCGTCTATCTCAGATTTTGGCAGGAAATCTAGAATAGAATTCCAAAATCAGTTCAGGGGTGTGATCAGCTCTTTGTCGCTTTATTTCTTAAGGCAAATACTTGGAGAAGCACAGTGTAGTCCTTTAAATCTTTTATGTAAATAACTTTTCTTTACAAATTTGTCTTTGATGCGTTCGGGAGAGTTGATGTAAAACCACCAGGGGGCGCTCAAGCCAAGCAACAAACCCCTTGGATTAGACTGAGACTTGTTAGAAACACAATGGAACTATGTTTGTGCTCTTACAGAGATTAAATATACACAGGGCTAATAAAAATATACATTTAAAATTATTAACTCATCTAATTCAGAAACCTATGATTATGCTGCTGATGTTATCTATACTCGAGGAAACTGAGGCACGGGGACAGCTGTTCCAAAAATGCATTCTAACAGTGAGTGATTCTGCCTTTCAAGAGCCCAAAAAACTTCTCAGAGGGAAATGGTGATCTTTGGGTAGAGTACTTGTAACTTGGTTCAATCCCCGATGGGATCAGGTTGAAGCAGGCTCGGGTTAGATAAAGAACCCGCTTTAGTAACAAAATGATTTATAGAGTCCTTCTCAAACCTCTGAGTGGAAGCCAGACTGGATTTCTTTAAGTAACACTTCATTAGAAATGTGCCAAGTGGTCCAAACACAGGCGTAGGCCAAGATTTTTAAGTGACCAGACAGCTAAGTAGAAACAGTGTGACTGGCAGCGGACGCTCTTGTGGATCATCCAGTAGGGTTTTTGTTTGTTTGTTTTTGAGACAAGGTCTTGTGATGTAGCCCTGGCTAGTCTGGTACTCACAGAGCTAGCTGGCCTCAAACTTGCAATAATGCTTCTGTCTCCTGAGTCCTGGGATTATAGGCGTAGACCACCATGGCGGAAGGTCGGCTACATTTTGTTGGACTGCTGTCACATGAGTGCAGATACACATTTTTCCTCATTAGTGCACATATTACTTAAAATACACCGTGACTGTAAAGAAACTGAATGTCAGCCGGGCGGTGGTGGCGCACACCTTTAATCCCAGCACTCAGGAGGCAGAGGCAGGTGGATTTCTGTGAGTTCGAGGACAGCCTGGTCTACAGAGCGAGATCCAGGATAGGCACCAAAACTACACAGAGAAACCCTGTCTTGAAAAACAAAACAAAAACAAACAAAAAGAAGTAAAAACTGAATGTCTTCAGAATGTATATCCATGTATGGATGATATGAGTGTTAGGAGTTGGAGAAGAGAAATTAATGATCTATAAATGATTAGATTCAACTACTCGCAATGTCCAGGAGGAGAAAGCAAAGGAGGATGCGAGGCTTAGGGTAGAGAAACACTGGATAAGAACAGCCGGGCATCCAAAGACCTCAAGGGATTGCCAGATGGAGGCAGTGCCCAGCTGTAACGCAAATACTAAGCTGTTGACTAATCTTTCTAGGGAAGGAAAATTGCCAGAGTGATTCAAACTCGTGCTAGCCACACATTTTTTTTTCCCTGTGTTTTCTAGCATATAAAATCTTAATTGCAGCAGACACAAACCACTTTTATAAGCATATGTTTGCAGATGACAGGGGACTACCAAGTACTTATACCACGTCAAAAGCCACCCTGCATCCCCAGGACCCGGTGGGGCTCACAGAGGTCAGTTCAGGTTCAGTTCCGTTGATAAAAGGAACCATAAAATTAACATTGCTCAGGATGGTTCCACAGGTAAGAACATTTGCTGTGAAGCCTGAAGACCTGAGTTCAAATCCTTAGCACCTACATAAAAAGCCATGCATGGTTTCCTGCTAATAATCTCGGTGCTATGGGAGGCAGGTCCAGAGATGGGTTGGTTGCTGGGGCTTGCTGCTGCCAGCCTAGCTCTATGTTCAATGACAGACCCATCCCAAGGGAATGAGGCTGAGGATGACGGAACAAGATTCCCAGTGTCCTCCACTGGACTCGGCTCATGCCCACAGGCAGGTGCCCCTATGTGCACAACACACAGGCGCACACACATGTGCATGCTCTGTACACAGCCAATTCTCAGAAGTTTTATTTTTTCCCTTTACTTTAAAGCAGAGGGGAAATACAATGTGATATCAAATAAGACTCAGTTGAGAGGGTCATAGTAAGAGCAAAACGTTCAAAGAATGCTTATTCTGCTAAATACCTCACATTAATTATTGAACCTGTAAAACAATGCTGAGAAGTTCCTACCTCTGTCCTTCGTTTCAAGTGAGTGATTTGGAGAGGAAACATTCAAAGTCATGCAAGAGCAGATTCAAGGGCAATGCCGTCCTCAGCAGAGAATGAATATCTAGAATGGAAAATGGTGGAGACAGGCTGATCCCATCTACAGAGGAGCCTGTATCTAGGATGCCGGGGGATGAAGTGGCCAGCTGAGGCTGGGTGGCTGCTCGGTTGGAATGTAGCTGAAGGATTAAAACATGGGACTTCCAGGTTGAAAGCTGTTACCCTCAAGCCTAGAAATACCACGCAGAAAGTTGTGCTTCACATATTTTATAACTTGTTCTGCTCTCTCCAGTCTTTTGGCCCGCCACGATTGTAGACTTCAGTATCTTTACAGTGAAAAACAACAAAATCTGAAATCTCCATAATTTCGTTAATGTTAAATCTGGTACTCATTCAACTAAGCTCCCAATTAAAGTATGGAAAAGCAGCATAAACATCTGCTTTAAACAATGGATGGGGTGAAGACTTTCGAATTTTAATTTAAAGAATGGCATCGCTTTCTAATATGTTCTGCGCATACGTATTAGCTTTTCCTAAAGCAATGGATTGGCTTGGCAGCATGCTATCTTATGAAACACTTTCACACCCTCACGGTGTGTCTTTATAGTTTTCAACATCAGCAAAACCTGTAAGTGGTCTTAGTCGGGTGTTGTGTATCATGGTACAGTAACTGCAAGTCCATATGGAATCTCTGATCCGTGTAATAAAGTACATTTGTCATGGATCCTGTGATCTGCATACCTTTCAGCCGTTACTTCATAAATCCGTTCCATCGGAGGATTGCTTTGTACGGCGGCGGTGGAAGCTGCTTTTAATAAACTAATATTTTGTGTCTTTTATATGTAATCAACAGGGAGTAGTATAGCCTTGTGCCCCTATGGAGAAACATTCCACTGAAACTTCTTTTCTCTTGACAATAATGAGAAAAAAAAAAATAGCTCAGGAAAGGCACAGATGTTCATGAACACATGTTGTTTTCTCCTAAAAGTCAGCTGAAGAGCTTTTGTATTGTTCCAGATTTAAAAAAAAAAAAATTCCTTCAAGAAGAAAGAGTTTGAGATGTGTGATGGGGAGAAGACAGTTACAAATTTCATCAAGAGTCAGACACGGGGTGCGATTTGTTAGGAATCTAAGATGCCTCTCTTGGCTCTCACAAAGAGCTGCTGATCGGGAGCAGAGCTGTAGGCAGTTGGCCAGAGATTGGCCATTCCCGTAACTTCTTCCTATTCAGACACATGCTCTGCTTCATCCTTTGTTCCACCACAAACTTCAAATGAGCTGTGTCTTCGGACAAAGCAGATACTTAATAATTCAAGCACAAAGCACACACCCTTGTGCCCTCTTCCGTGGAGTTATTAAATAGGGCCGGTTGTCTTTCCAGAGTGTAGACGTGTCCGAGAAGTGTGTCAGATGTCTATGTACTGGGCAGTTGGTCATTGACATCTGTAAAGGAGAATGTTATTGGGGAGAAACCTAAAAAGGGAGCTGTGTGCCTTAGGTGAGTTTGGTGTGAATGTTCTTTATAAGGCTATGAATCTTTAAGAAGAGTTGTCATGAAGAGAATGGGAACCAGCTGTTCCGGATCTCCACTGAGGAGACAGGTTTTTGACTGTAGCAGAAAGGATTTGGGTGAAATATAAAGAAGAACTTTCTGGATGTGAGTGTTACTAAAAAGCCAGGTATGTACTGAAAAGAGGCGGCTGGATTACCTCTGAAGGAACGCAAGAACACGGGAGTAAGAAATAGAGGGAGGGTAGGGGGAATGCGGTCCTCATTTAGTGAGGATGGCTCACCTAGAATTCTACCCAAGGGCTCTGAGTCTTATTCTCCTTTCTCACACCTCCATCTCAGGTTATGAGGGTTCAAGAAATCGGAAGGAAGTGAGCTTTGCTTTGTCCTGAGAACCGCAGGTCTGGAGGTCCTTTCTGAGTCTTCATTGAAAGGAAGCACGGAGGTGTAGCCGAGAGGTGAAGACATTGCCCTGCGGTTTAGGTGTCCACCATCGTCATTCAACAGAAAAGCATAAAGTGTGTCTGGAGTGAGCGGCCTGCTGGGGGATGGGAACACCTTTTGTGTCCCTGCACGTTGTTTCTTAGCTTGTGTCAAAGTCCCCAGCAAGACTAAGGGTCTCAAGGCTGGTCTCTACTTTTCATTTATCACTTCGGTTTAGTTTATGTTTTTTGACTCTGGGTTGTTCACCCATTCCTACCCTCGTTTGGTCCTCTGTTTTCACCTCGTGTTAAATATCTCTTTAATTTCCTTTCCCCTCCCCTTCAGTCCGTTTCCCTTATGTTGCTTTTTTTTTTTTTTTTTTTG
>CABHPH010041437.1:0-12887 GCA_902168325.1 Peromyscus nudipes | reverse complement strand
ACCAGGAAAGCACAAGGGCAGTCCATGGTGCTGACAGAATATGGGCATCACCGTATAGCTGTTCGGGGTCAGAGCGGCACCTGCAGTGTGGGACAGTAGGCCAGAATTCAGCAGGTGCCTGATGGCCATTGCATGAGCAGGTTAATGGATGGACGCATGGATGGGTACATGGATGGACGGAGAGGTAGATGGATGACATGGGTGGGTGGATAGACATGATCTGCAAGAATGATAGATGGATGGATGGATGGACATAGGACTAATGTGCATCAATGGATGGAGGGCATTCATGGTTGCATGGATGATTGGATAAACAGACGAAGTGCATGGATGGATGGGTGAGGAGATCAGTGAGAAAGAGCTGGGTATGTCACCCATTGTAACCACAGAAATGTGTCTAATATTTCCTTCCCTTCTTGGGTGCTCACTCTTTACTGTTGAGTCCCTCTGAGCCCCTCCTTCTGGCCCTGTGGCTTTGCTATTGACTCCTGTGGTCTGATCCTGGCTCATATGTCAGAAGTGTCTGATGGCTGTGCCTTCTCATTGCCACCCCATGTTTGTTCTTGTCCTAACTGAGTCCTCTGCTGGCCCCTGCCCCCAGGAATTCTCTATCCTACTGTCCCGTTAGGGCTTTTCTCTTGCAGTCACCTTTCAGTGATCCCAAGATTTGTTATTGAGCACCTTGGTTATACCAGTTTGCCTGGAGGACGACAGCTCCACAGCATCATGTGAAGTGGATATTGTTTATTTCGTGCTCAATTTTCACTGAGAGATAGCAAATTTCAGACAGGCTCCAGGCCACACAGCCGAAGAGTGGCAGAGTGGGGTGGTTTTTCAGACCTCACTGTCTGTGTGGAGAACACTCTGCCCCTGTGCCACTGAAAGCTGGTGTTCCTGTACCCTTCCCCGCCTCCCCTCAAACTCTGAACCGGTGGCAGAGGTGGGCACTGAAACCTGCTCTGCTTTGGTCAGAACTCCATAATGCCCTTATCAGGGTCTTCGGAGAGGAGAGCAATCATTGAGGTGAGCTTGGAGGTCCCCTTCTTCTACACCATGGGTGACTTGTCATGCCACAGGGACTCAGCACTGCGGTCCACTAGGGCTGCAGAGCCCAGCTGGAAAGGCAGAGATGCTATTGAGCACACAGCCCATGCAGGGGCTTTGGAAACCAGGCGGGTAACACTTCTGCCTGGGATGGAGAGAAAACCCAAAATAAACACAAGAGACTGCTGTTTTCCATATGGTATCCAGGCCTTGTCCCTGCAGCCCACTGATGGAAAATTCCAAAGAAGTTCAGCCCTGTCCTTAACTGGAATATGTTACATATTATATTCCAGTATAGTGTAATACATTCCACTGTAGTGCTTGGTGGTAGCCTTGTGTGACAGGGTGGGCTTCGGGCACAGAGAACTTGACACCTGGCACAGCACTCGGTCACCTCTGCTTATTGTACCCTCTCCAGTGTGGCCTTCAACATGCTAAAATGTTCTCATGCCTTCTCCCCCATCCCTGAGCCCAGAAGGAGGAAGTCACAGAACTTCGTGAGACACCTTAACAGGCCCTGCCTCACCTGCTGTTGGACTCTGAGCCTTACTTTCTTGGGCCACCGAATGGGGGCTGACAGACATACTGTGATGGCCACAATGGGAGGCCATGAGCAGCTTCTTCACCCTGTGCTCAGCGAGTAGAAACACTTACTCCTGGTCACTGTCACCAGTAAATTCTGACTGGCTGGGAGGACCCAGCCCCTGCCTCAAGCTGGTCCTTGCTGTTGCCAGGAGGGTGTCTGCACATCGTGCTGCAGCCTCTGCAGACTCTTCATGTCTTCCCTGTCTGCATATCGTAATAAGAGAGAAGTGGAGTACACCATTCTGTGAGCTCGGCTGCTCTGTGAGCAGGTGTCTTCTGACAAGCTGGAAAGTTCCAGCATCAGCTGTGTGGAGCCATCAGGGCTGTGACTTGAACTTGTGGCATTCATCACTGCATTCCACTTATTTGCCGTTTTTTGGATGGACATGTGGTGCTCCCACGTCTGGGGCCATTGACAATACTGCTATGAGAGTATATGTATGTGTGTTGGCCCGAGTGAGTCCCTCTTTACTTTATGGGTGAACTGATTTTGGGAAATTGGTTTAAGTGTTTGTCCTACTTTCCAGGGTTGGAACTGCTAGGTCATATAGTTCTGTGTTTAACTCAATGAAAAAGCAAGCAATGTATCTTAAAGAAATACCCTTTGGTACTGGAGACTGATGGAGACAAGGACATACCCTCGCAAATCTAGGGCAGATGCATTTATGCTTTGTAACTGCAGTAGCTGTGAGCACCAACCTGATAAGTGTGCAACAGGTATTTGGTAGATAGATGATGCACTGTGGGGTAGAAGAATAGATGCACGGATGTATGGATGGGTGGGTGGATGGATGGATGGATGGATGGATGGATGATTGGATGGACAACTGAGTGGATTGTTGGATAAAAGAATTGATAAATAGATTGGTGGGTGGTTAGTGGATGGAAGGATGGATGGATGGGTGGATGGGTAAGTAGATGGGTGGGTGGGTGAATGTGGGAATAGGTGGAGGGTTAATTAATGGAAGGGTAGATGAATAGATAGGTGGGTGGATAAGTGGGTGGATGATGAGTGGATGGGTAGGTGAACTGATGGATAGGTAGATGGATGAACAGAAAGATAGATGAATGGACAGGTGAATTGGATGGATGGATGAATGCATGGATAAAAATGTAAGTGAGCAGATGGGTAGGTAAGAGAATAAATGTATGCTTAGATAATGGATGGATGGAAAGGTAAGTGGGTAAACAGATGGATGGGGAGATGAATGGGTTAATCCCTAGATGGGCCAGCCTAGCTTAAGTAGCTCTTTAGAGCAGCATCTGCTGAGAGGAAGTGTTTCTCTAAGGGTATCTCCTCTCAAGGTCTTTCCTGGGCTGCTGTCTGGCCCAAGCATCAGGCTGGGTCTCCTGGGTCCCCCAGGTCCCTATGAGTACCTGTGCTGCTTACTCATGAGCTTTTGTCCTTTTGTAGGGTGACATCCAACAGTTGCTCTTTGTCTCCGACCACCGGGCTGCCTATGATTACTGTGAGCACTACAGCCCCGACTGTGATACCGCGGTCCCCGACACGCCTCAGTCGCAGGACCCTAACCCAGATGAATACGTGAGTCACCTCTGGCTGGGTTCACGGTGGGAATACAGGCAAACCCAGGATGCTACAGAGCCAGCAGGATTGGGATTATAAAGGACTGTGGAAGCTGCAGGACCGAGTTTTAAACAAACCATAGGGGAAGCAGTGTGTGATGTCTGATCCACTTTACCACGGAGCAGCTACACCGCCCCCGCCGTGATGGAGTCTCTCAAGGGAGTGTTATCAGCAGCTACGTCCTTTAACCCTCCACACACATCCCTAGACGGATGCAGACAGGTGCCCTTTACCCTCAGGCTGGGCCTCATGTGTTCTCCAGAGCTCAATCCATTCCCTCACGGGCACCTGAAGTTTTGCAATAGGGCATGCTCAGCCCTGTGGTATAGTGGTCGGTGCCCTGAGTCCCACAGCAGCAGCAACTCTGAAGGACAGCCATGTCTGCCCTTTGCCCTTCTCCCCATTTCCCACTCCGGTTGCTGGGTCACTCGCCTCCCCTTCCTATGCCTTCCTCTAGCAACACCTTACTCATTTTACTTGGAGTTCTCTGGTTGGGCTGGTCTCTTGCTTCTCTGGTATCTTTGTGTCTCAATCTGTGCTTCTCCGTCTCTCCTCTTTCACCGCTGGTCAGAGTAGGTGGGGGCTTTCATGGGCAGTCGGGTTCCCTGGCCTAGGCCACCCCTCCACATAGCCTGAGACTGTGTTGGATGGAGGTCTGAGGCCAGCCCCCACCAGGTCCCTGATTTGTATTTGAGGGCAGAATGCCTGCTTGTGACTATGAATCCCTCCCGCTGGGTACCCATGCTTTGGGGTTGAAGGGCAAGTTTGGTGGCCAATGGCTGTGGCCCACAGAAATCACACTTTGTCCTGACACTGATTCCTAGGGGTCAGATGTAACCACTTTTAGGACTCCACTTTTGCTGACCTCTCAGGAGAGTGTGGGGTTGCCCATCCCCATGTTGGGCTTCTGGGTCTTGTTCAGCTTCTCAGGGAGCGGCTGAGGGAACAGCCCTGTCCAGGGACCCTTGGGACTGGGTAGTGCCTTATGACATCTGATTTCCCACCTGAGCCAGGGCAAGGAGTTTGACAGGCTGCCCTGTAATACGTCCATTTCCTTCTTCATATGGGCACCATTGACTTCAGTACCCAGAAGGAGACGGCGAGACCTATTACTATGAGTACCCATATTATGAAGACCCTGAAGACCCGGGGAAGGAGCCTGCCCCCACGCAGAAGCCAGTGGAAGCTGCCAGAGAAACCACGGAGGTTCCTGAGGTCTGAGCTGAACTGGGTCTGGGCTGGGGAGGATCATGGTCCCTCAGGCCATGGAGCAGGGGAGGGTAGACAGCCAGAGGCTGTGAACATGGTGACACATTCCCATAATCCTAGCTCTTGGGAAGGAAGCTGAGACAGGACAATCATGAGTTCTAGGCCAGCCTGGGCTATAGGGTGAGACACGCTCCCCCCCTCACATATGGAAGCTTAAGCTGTGGTTTGGACCTTTCCTGGTGTGTAACTGGGTGGGCCTCCTTCTACTCATGCCGCTCTTGGTACCTGGTATTCACACAGTAGCTGCCTTCCTCATTTTCTCTGCCTTCCAGAGATTGAGGGCCCTGAACCCAAGTCCACAGGCCTTGGATGAACTTCACATCCACACTCTACTGATCACTCTCCTACTAAAGGGATGCTAGGATGGATGCCTGGACAATCGTGGATCCAGGTACCCTGACTGCCTCTCTCTATCCTCTGCCCCCAGGAACAGACCCAGCCTCCACCAGAAGCCCCTACGGTGCCCGACACTGCCGGCAAGGAGGAGGACCCAGGAATTGGGGACTATGACTACTTCCCCACTGACGACTACTACACTCCCTCCCCTTACGAAGACCTTGGCTACGGCGAGGGTGTAGAGAACCCTGACCAGCCCACCAACCCCGACTCAGGGGCCGAGATCCCCACCAGCACCAGCGTTACCTCCAACAGCTCCAACGTAATTGCCCCCCTTTCTTTATGTCTTGAACTAGGGGCAGGGGTGGGGAAGGGGCAAAGGCCACGGCTCTGGTCACTGCTGAGCACCTGCTTCCTTGGGGGGCCTTCATCACCCACACCCCCCATACCCTGGCTCCCAAGTCCTCTGGAGTGGGGTTGAATATGGTTTGGAAGCCATTGGCTTTTCTGACTTTATTTCAGTTTCCCCCCAAAAATAGGTAGATTAGCTCTGTTGGGCTCTGAATTCTCATTCTCAGGGTGGCTCAGATAGCACTATAGTTTTTGGCTACAGGAGTACCATCCGTGAACATCACAGAGTAACCATCATGGGGCATTGTGTTCTTCACTATTAGGAAGAACCTCAGTTTCCAGTGTGCAAGCTGTAATCGCCAGCTGAGTGCAGACCTCCCCGGGGATGGAGTGCAGTTCTGAGGGGCACTGCTGCTTCTCCCTGCCCTAGCTTGTTACGGTGTCTTGGGCAGTTTGGGGACCCATCCCCATGGTGGCTGGGAGGTGTGCAGCAGAAAGACTGTGGAGACCACAGGTCTTCCTTCGTGGAATCCCTCATGGCCTTTAGCTCTAACTGTTCTGTTCTGGGGCCACTGGTTGTTATATGTCCAGAAGAAATAGCCAGACTCAGTGCCTGCCAGGCAAAGTCTGCATGTCAGCTGGTCAGCCTCCCTGAGTGACCCTGCCACTTCTGTCCCTTCGTCTGCAGCCAGCTCCGTCTCCAGGGGAAGGGAAGGATGACCTGGGCGGAGAGTTCACCGAGGAAACCATCAAGAATATAGACGAAAACTACTATGACCCATACTTCGACCCCGACTCCGACTCTAACGGCTCCCCATCAGAAATAGGGCCAGGCATGCCAGCTAACCAGGATACCATCTATGAGGGGGTAAGAGACCCAGGCTCCTCTGCTCAGGGGCATCTGGGCGGTGGGGAAGGGACAGCACTTCCAGAAGTCTGAGGGTAGTAAGAGTGGCCACAGTTGCCATGTGGCTTCATTCTTCTCTTTTAATTAATTAGAGACAGAATCTCACTGTGTAGCCTTGGCTAGCCTGAAATTCATTATGTAGACCAGACAGACTGGCCTGATGTTCATACAGATCCATCTGCCTCTGCCTCCCGAGCGCTGGGGTTAAAGGCATGTGCCACCATGCCTGACTGAGCTTCATTCTCTGAAGTGGCCCCTCTGACTTCATCAGGTGCCTCATTGCCTGACTGTATTGATATATGCATGGCTAGGTGTGGGGATGGGCGGTCCACTTCAGCTTGTGATCCTGCTTTTGGACACGAGGGGAGTGCCTAGCGGCAGGGGGCACCCCGGTTTTGCACCAGTTTTGCATCACATGGACTTTTTGTTCCCTTTCTCTCCCTCGTCCTTTCTCTCTGAAATCTCACATTCCACCCCTACCCAGATTGGAGGACCTCGAGGTGAGAAAGGGCAAAAGGGAGAGCCAGCCATCATTGAGCCGGTAAGGACATATATGTGTATGTATACATTGTGTCTGTGAGCGGTGGTGTCCTCTGCTAAGCTCATGAAGATTTTGTAGGGTGTGATCAGACTGTGGGTCTCCACTCTCTGCCCACCAGGCCACTCAAGAAGCCACCCCCACGTCCTCTACATCCTCTGGATCACAGATAATTGGGAGTGAAGGAGTATTCTAGAGTTTGGTCAAGGTGCTGGGCAACGTGTAGATCACATGCGTCTGTACTTGTAGAGAAGGCAGAGGGTCAGAACACCTCTGCGGAGAGTTCTTCGGAAGAAGGGACACAGACCTTGAGAGGGAGACTGGACCAAGGCCGGGTGGGGAACTCCTAGTGTAAGTAGCAGGTGGTAGTTAGTTAAGGGCTTCCCCTCTGTGCCCGGTATGCCTCCATTTGAATCCATTTGCTCCAACCATTGAAACGGGAAAGATCTGAAGCCGGGTCAAGGGAGTGTAAGCAGCTTTGAGGTAGGACCCCCCTCCCTCCAACCCTGAGCAAATCCCCATGCCATTAGGCGATAGAATCCTAGGTAAGTTAGCACAAGGACCTGCAGAGAATGTGTGGCTGTGGGCAGTCCATGCCCCCTCCTGGCCTTGGTGAGGGCATCCTGTCCTGCTAGGTGCTATGGCCTGTTTGGGTCCTGAGAACAGAAAGCCGTGCGATTGGCTGAACTGGGCTCGGTGGACATGGGAGTGTGGACTCAGAATTGGCTTTGCCCGGGGGAGCTGGCCACTGAGGTCATCCATCCTAGCATATCCTGTGAGTACTCAAGGGAGGAAGCCCTTGTCCTACATCCTGGTCATTGCAAGGCTGGGAGGTTGTCAGTTCCACTGCCAGGACTCAACTCCCTGGGGCTGAGTTCATGACATGACCTTGGGGCTCCCTAGGACAGAGAACCAGCCTCATCGGGCCCCCACCTTCACGCAGGGGAAGAACCTTGCTTGGCAGCGCTTAGTAGGCCAGTGGACCAGGGCAAGCTCCCTGGCTTGGCCTCTGTCCTAGCCAAGGGCAGCCCGGGAAGAAAGCCTCCTGCTGGTTCCAAGGGCTCTGCCTGCTGCTCATGCCCCTGGCTCCCCCAGCACTGAGCCCGAGGACACGTATCGTCTTCCCAGACTGCTCTGTGGATCCAAAGAAGACAACTCTTATCTGAGGCTATAGGCTCAGGGAACAAAGGGAAAGGGTGCAGGGCATGAGGGTAGCCCAACTCGGGGACCCCTTGCTCAACTCCATGGGAAATCTCAACCCAAGTTCATGTTCACAGGAGGCTAGTCCTGAAGAGAAGCATCTCAAGGGACCAGGGCAGACTTACCTCCTGGCACGTGCCTGAGGCTTGCTCCACTCTGTGCCAGGGGGAGGCTGCAGCGCAGATGGCCTCTCTGCTCTGCGGGACCTCCTTAGGGCACCACCTCAACTGGACTTGGCCCCAGGTGGACATGGTCAACCATTGCAGCCCCTTGACTGGGTCTCTGATGCTTCACTAAAAGGGACATCTTTCCTGAGTAGGGCAGTGGGGTCCCAGAGAAGGCAGGTACCCAAGGCTCTGTAGGCCTCAAGGCTGGTCTCCAGCTTCAGAAGTGGTTGGGTGGTACCTTTAAACAGGCTTACTTAAGCTTATTGTGTGTGGAGTTGGCACCCCAGTTCTGAAAGCAGAAGAGGCACGGAGAGAGCCCCATTAGAGGGCTGCCCTGAAGGAGGCTGTGGGCAAGGGTGGTTCAGAGACAGCTCTGAGGATGCACAGGCAGTCCAAGGGACACTCATCTCTAGACGATCCAGCTCCTCTTCTCTGGGAACAGCACAAGCCATCTGGAGGCAGTTACAGAAGGACCCCCACCCCCGCCTGATGCTCGCTTCTTCCCAGCTTCCTCAGAGTGTCCACAGGGCCTTTGGCAAGTCCCCACGGAGAGATGGTGTAAACATTTGGAATTGTCAACCTGGAGCGCCGCCAGATGTCCTCAGAGTCTTAGCTATACATAAACAGATGGAGGCCTTGGGGACTGGTGGTGCATACCCTGCTCCGTGTGGGGGCGGCTGCTATCCTCTCTCCCCAACACCTGTCCCACAGAATGGGTTTACAACAGAATGGGGTTACAGTCCATCCCCTGCATCCAGGAGGACAGGGCTAGCCTTCCCTGCTCAGGTTTAGCTCCTCTAATTTATCCGAAAGACAAGGGGCTCCGTAAAAGGACAGATCTGACTTGGTGGATACAAGGCAGACTCAGTAATATCCTTGGCACCAGCCTACAGTGGGCTCAAGGACCTACTAGTAAGTGCTGAGTTGATGCTTCTCACCTGATGGGGCGATGATGCCACCCACTCCACTCTGCCTTCCTGGTTTATCATTGTTTTTTTGTTTTTTTTCTTTGAGATCATGTCTCAAGTAGCCCAGGCTGGCCCTACTTGCTAAGTAGTTGAGGTTGACCTTGAACTCCTGATCCTGGGATTATGAACCATACCCAGTTCCTACAGTGCTGGAGTTCAAGCCTGGGGCGTTATGCATGCTAGGCTTTACCAAGTGAGCTCCGGCCCTAGTCCGTCATTGCTTCTAGTCTGTTCTGCTTAGCAGATGGATGGATCTCCATTAAGGCTGGGTTTGAGATCTGGGAGTGGTAGCACACGCTTATGATACCAGCACCTGGGAGGGTGAAGCAGGAGGATCTGAGCTCTGAGCTAGCCTCGGCTATGGAGCAAGATCTTTTCTCACTCCAAAGTAAACAACTGTCTTCAGTTTGGCCAAGTCTGAGATCTTTTTTTTTTTTTCTTGTTTTTGTTTAGCCATATGTATTTAAGATAACAAAACAGTATGGCTTATTATTATTATTATTATTATTATTATTATTATTGTGTGTAGGTACACTTTGGTATAGATATGTGCAGTGTATGCCTGTGGGGGTGTGTACATACGTGCAGAGGCCAAAGGTAGATGTCAATTGTTTTCCTCAATTGATCTCCAATTTATTCTTTTTAAGATTAATTTTATTTTTAACCATGTCTCAAGTGTCTGCCATGTGTGTGCAGGTGCCCTCAGTATCCTGAAGAGGGTTCCCCTGGAGGTAAGGTGGTGGAGAGCTCAGCAATGGTCTAGACTGTTGGGATAGTGAGCTCCAGGGATCCACCTGTCTCCAGTTACGGGTGCACACCACCAAGCCTAGCTTTTATATGGATACTGGGATCCAGACTCAGGTTCTCATGGTTGCACACTTTATTGACTGAGCCATCTCTCCAGCCCTCAAGCATGATGCTTTGACATACCTGACATATGTATTCACAGTAAAGAGCTCAATCTGCCACCCCATGTCACAGCCTTTCTTTGTGTGAGCCTGGGTCAGTGTGTGTGTGGCTGTGGTGGGGGTTAGTGAGGGTAGCTGAGTTTATTTCTGATAGACCGCTAGTGAATAAGCCCTGTCAGCTACAAAGACCTTCTCTTGTAGTTCTGAGCCCCAGTGCATTAGGAGATGGGTGGGGTGGTGAGGTGCAGGGTAGGGCTAGCATGCCTCGGAAGGCCATGGAACCAGGGACTGGTTCCTCTAGCCACATGCCTTCCTTTTTATTCTGACCTGGGGTGATCCGGGGCTTGCCTCCTGTGAGATCCTGTGATGCTGCCCCCGCTCCACAGAACAACAGTGTGTGTGTCTGGAAAGACAGCTGCTGTCTCCTGGGCCCTGCCAGGGCCAGTGGTTCCCTTAATCCCTTCTCCACTTCTGAGTCCTCCCAGCTGCCTGTCAGGGGAAACGGGAAGTGGGAAGATGAGCCGCTTGGATGAGTTCTCTGTGTACATCGCACGCACAAATATTTCTCCTAGCGCATCTGTGTAAACATGGCGTATAGCTTCCCAGAGACCAGGAACCCTCAGGGGCAGGGTGGATAAGGCTTGTGTGGCCGGGTACTTTGCAGCCCCTGGTCAACTGTGCCTCATCCCCACCTCCTTGGCCATGGTGACCAGCCTTTCAGGTCTCACACCTCCACTTGAGCAGGTCTTTTCTCTTGTCAGAGCGAAGCCTGGGTTTGAGAAGAGAGTCACGTATTTTCAAAGACATATTGGAGGCATGATGGCACCCATTATCTCAGCAGAATAGCCCTTCCTATTTCCTTTGGCTGGGAGACTAGAAAGGGACCTGGCTCAAGGCCAAGGCCTCCAGCCACTCCCTCCATTATTCCTGCAGTCTTGAGAACCAACAGGGAGACATATCTATGCATGTCTCACACGTGCCTAGCCTGTACAGCATGCAAGTATCATGACAGGGTCCTGAGGCTACCCGCCCCCCAAAGCCTGCCCCAGACTCTGGGTGCCAGCTGCAGGCCTTGTGTGCAGATCCCCACCCCACCCTCCCAGCACAGATTCTCCTAAAGTGTGCATGGGACTCAGATCGTTCTGGGTGGGTGGGTGGGTGGTGAATAGGGAGACCAAGAGAAGTCTGAGTGGTGCTTTATGAAGGGGGGTACCCAGAAATGCAGATCCCAGAGCAGAAAAGCCCTTCTTTCAAAACAGGGCCAATAGGCAACAGGAGGCTTTATCCCCTTTGGGGGTTGGACACAGTGAGAGCAGGAGACAGGATGGAACCTCTGTTCAAGAATGATGGGAAGGAGGCAGTTGTGGGTCAGGTGACTTCAGCAGGGTACTGGGCACTTGGGAGGAGGGGCTGGGTGTGTCCTGACAACCCTCAGCCCACGTAGTTCCTTTTCCTCAGCCTTCGTCAGTCCACCTGGGTGCCTAGTTCTGGGGTCTGTTTTACCCCTTGGATAACTGGATACTCTTCAGGTAGAGGCAGAAGACAGGAGTAGTATTTGGGGCTGTTTCTCTCATCCTGGCAAATTGTGGTGCTCTTGTCAAAGTTGTGTTTGAGGAGAGCCCGTGGAATGCGAAGATGGGAAGAGTGTGTTTCCCACCACAGGCCACTGCCCGTGAGCCCTATAAGGACTAATTGATCCCGAGGTTGGGTTGACTGTTGTAAATCTAGACTGTTTTCCATCAGCTCGGCAGCTGGGCTGATCTCAGATGTCCTCTTCTCCTCCTTTCTGCAGGGCATGCTGATAGAGGGACCCCCAGGCCCTGAAGGCCCTGCTGTGAGTGTCTGGTTCTATTGCCCTCTGACCTGTGGGAGGTACTGAGGGGGGGATCTCCCCACTTCTGCAGATACAAGGACCTGGGACTTCCCTGGCTCCTCTTCTGTTCTCACTTAACTGGAAGGGAAGGTCTTTGCCCCGAGGTCATATCTGAAACCCGTCTTGACTTTATTTTCAATTCCAGGGTCTTCCAGGACCACCAGGAACTACAGGTCCTACTGGCCAAGTGGGCGACCCTGGAGAAAGGGTAAGAGACCTGTTCAGGTCCAAGACCACATGCTCTGTGGGGTTGTCTGCACATCCTTCTTCCTCTTGCTTTGGTTCTTCCTCTCTCTATCCTGTTCTGCCTCCTGCATTGTTTTTCAGCGTAGAAACGACACTAAGAACATCTACTACTTCCTCAAATTGCCCCTCTCGCCAGGGCCATCCAGTGTCACCCCCTCAGATCTTTATGGAGTTGACTCTCACCTGGCTCTGTGCCAGGAGTGTAAGAACCAACCTGGGTCCAGAGGCAGCCAGCAGGCAGCCCTTGGCAGTGGCCCTACATGAGTGTGACAAGCTTGAAGGACCCTGGTGATTCTGTGTCTGACAGGGAGCTACTGACCTGGAGCCTCCATTAGTTCTCACATTAGCCCCTCTTATTAGAAATCAAGCCACTGGCTGGGAAGTTTGTTCTGGGTGGGATGTGAGCCATGCCCTGGGCTGTGAGCTCCTACCGACACTTGGTGGTGAGTCGGAGTACTGCAGCCCGTGAGTTTCCTTCCTTCCTCCTTTTTTGCCTGCTCATCTAATGAATGTCACCACTAATAATCAGACAGCCAAGTTGCAGACGAGGATGTCTATGTGTTAAGGACAGGCATTTGTCCCTGGAGCTGATTCTTGGCCCAGCACAGTAAGGTGTTTAAGCAGGAAGTAGAAAGGCAGATGATGGTGTGGTCTCATGGAAGGGTGTCATGTAGTAGGTTCGGCTGGCTATGGCCTCTTCCAGGCAGTGGTTGAGGGTATCATGGTGGTTTAAGCAACTCTGGATAAATGGTAAAGTTAGGTAGATACAGGGAAGACTGGGAGGGGTCCTGGGTCCACAGCCCCCTATTATGTTGCTTCTTTCTCTGGGTTTCTAGGACATTTCCTGTTACGGAGTCTTGCGCTGCTCTGTGCTTGCTAGCCTGTTTTCTGCCGCTCAGCCCTGCCC
>CABHPH010041421.1:0-12854 GCA_902168325.1 Peromyscus nudipes | reverse complement strand
TTTTTTTTTTTTTTTTTTGGAGCTGAGGACTGAACCCAGGGACTTGCACTTCTACCACTGAGCTAAATCCCCAACCCCAAAAGTAACTTTATTATATTTTATCTGTATGTGTGTTTTAGCCACACATATGTCTGTGTGCCACATGTGTACTTTGTGCCTGGTACCTGTGAAGACCCAGAAGAGATCATTGGATCTCCTGGAACTGGAGTTACAGATGGTTGTGAGCATTGGGAATTAAACCTGGGTCCTCTGCAAGAGTTGCCAGTGCTCTTAACCACTGATCCATCTCTCCAGCCCAGAGGCTTGTATTTCTTTTTTTTTAAATTTATTTATTTTTTAACTTACACTCATGATATTCATTAATTACACTCATGATATTAATCACATTTGTGGTATTCATAGATTACATTCGCAGTGTTCATTCAATTTTATATATATATATTTTATATATATATAAAATTGATTTTATATATGTATATATTTTATATATATATATTTTTTAATTTTAAATGCCAAATGTCATTTATTGAAGGGGGGAGGAGATCTTAAATACAGGCTTACAGCACAATGGAAGGACCCCGGAGGACAGAAGTTCGCTACTGATGTTTTACAATCTTGCTTCTAATCTGTTAACGCCCATTATTCAGGATTCACAGACAAGGAACTTCTCTTAAGCATTCAGGAGGGTGGAACTTGGCAGGGAGTTGGCATAGGGAGGTTCTCAAGGTCAAGGTGCGCAAGCAAGGCTGCAGTTACCCAAAACGGGGGCCAGGGCCCTACAGGTCCCCCTTTTATTAATAAATGAGCTTCTGACTTGGGTTGCGTGGGACGTCAGCAGGTCACCTTACCCGTCATGGAGACGCCTGCCCAGGCCACACAGGTGCTCTGTCTTAGGTTGGTGAGTGCCCCCCAGGCATTACCCGTCTCTGAATACTCATTTTCATACAGGCTCAATCGAGTGTGAGCCACATAGTTAATTGCTGCCAAAGCTCTCAAAGTGGCACTGGGCTTGCAATCTGTGTGTTCGATACAGAAAAGACCAACAGAGGTCCTATCTCACCCATAGCCAGTAGGCTAAAGGCAACTGAGACATTCCCTTCCTTAACGAGCCATACTGTGCATTGGTGTCCTTGTAAGATAGTATCCCAAAAGCAACTGGAACTTGAGTTTATAAATTTATAATTTTCAAAGCCAATCGAGACGTACATAACTACTGAATTAAATTTATCATGCCCAATAGAATGAAAGATTAACTAACTGTGGTAGCTACTTTTGTTGCCAGGGTCTCCACTGTGCTAGCTGTAGTAAGCAATTATGAAGTGGTAATCCCAGAAAGAGTAGCAGTGGTGGGTGCCATTGCTATAACAGCAACAGCGGCAGCAGCAATGTCAAATTTTCTTCTGGATTGTGTGGACTTCCACTGGCATGGATGCAATTCCAGTAACACGTACCGCCAAGACCCATTTTTCTTGATCCCAGCACGACTTTAGCTGGCAGCTCTTCTGGAGAATCTAATCTCATGGTTACAGTTCCTAGGCTTACATTAATGCTTGCCAAAGCTGGCGATATTGGGCTCTCAATCTCCATTGGCATCAGAGGGGTAGATTTTTTCATGAAGACCCATTAGGTCTCTGTCATGTTGGGCTTCAGTAGCTGCCACAGGGCGCGTTCAGTGCTCAGGAATACAAAGAGGAACCTCATTGTCCTGAGGAAAGACATAAACAGAACCCCGGGGCCATACCAACACTAGATCAGGTCTCCTCCACGTGCTAGTAGAAAGATCCTTCCATCGCTCCAGAGGGTGATTTGCAACAGGAGCTCTCCAGTGCTTTTCTGCATCGGATATTCCAGCAGAATCCACCAGTAAACTCCAGCAGAATCCACCGATAAAAAATTTAAAATATATAAAACAAGGGAAAGAATAGAATGTGAAGAGGAATGATGAGTCCCTAGTTCTCTCTTTTTTGAGGCTTGTATTTCTAATGCTGCTATTATTATTGTGATTTGGTCACATTTTTTTTCAGATATATTCATAGAACGTGTGTATTTGGTTAATGACTGTTTCGTGTATTAGATATATAAAGCCATGGTTGTTGTAACCCTTTAATTGGGCTACTTGTCCTTTTGAAAATGGGATGAAACCGTTTACAGAAACTCATCTATAAACTAAGTACTCTGAAGAGTCTGGGAAAATTTATACTGACTTTTGGTAAACAGATGTTTTTAATGTTTGTATCATTGAGATCAGATAATCTAGTTTGGTTATATAGTCTTTGAATTAAGAATAAATAGGAAAAAAAAAAGAAAAAAAAGAATAAATAGGAAAGCAGGGTATGGTGGTATACACCTTGAATCTCAGCACTGTGAGTTCAAGGATAGCCCGGTCTACATAGCAAGTTCATTGATTTCAAGGATTACATAGACTGTTTCCAAATAATGATGATAATAAAAAAAAATAAATAAATATAAAATAAATGGAGTATTGAGAAATCAATCAGTAGTTAAGAGCACTTGCTGCTCTTCCAAAGGACCTGGTTCAATTCCTAGTATCCATATGGACACTAGGCTCACAGATGAAGGCTCACAACCTTCTGTAACTCCAGTGTCCCAGGGGATCTGATGCTCTGTTGTAGAGATCATGGGACCAGGCATGTGTATGGTACACAGACATACATGCAGACAAAACACCCAGATGCATACAGTTAGAAAATGAAGGAATGGGGCTTGAGAGATGGTTAGGCAGTTAAAAGAGCTTACTATTTCAGAGAACCCAGGTTCTAGTACCCATGTGGTGACTCAACAGACACCAGTAACTACAGTTCCAGCGATCCGGTCTCTCTTCTGGCCTCTGGGGTTTATGTAAACCCACATATAATACACTTAAAAAAAAAAAAAAAGGCTAGAGGTGTATCTTAGTGTTCCTGGGTTCAATCCTCAGTAATGTAAGGGAGGGGTATGTATATGTAATAGGGATAAGTAAAACTAGACTATTGCTGACCTGAATAGCAGTGTGTTACTTTTTTCTTATAGGTACTAGTTGTACATTAACTTCTTGAGTCCATTTTTAAGACATTGTCATTGAAAATACTAAAGCACGTGGAAGTCTCTCAGTTTGATCTTCAGCACTGCAAAAAAATTAAAATTTGTTTTTGCTGGACATGGTAGCTCACGTAATTCCAGCACTTAAAGACTGTTGCAGAGTGCTGCATGTTTGAAGCCAGCTTGAGCTGTAGAGTGAGACTGCCTCAGAAAATAAGCAAAACCTTAAGATTTTTATGGAGACTGTCTGATGAAATTGCTGCATAACATACTAGTTGTTTGTGTGATATTTAAATTTTTTAAAATGAGACTTCCCTTGGAAAAATAAAGGAAATTATGACCAATGTTCACATTCAACTTTGTTTTTACAATAGATGACTGTGGAAAAAGTACAGGGTATTAGCCGCTTGGAACAACTTTGTGAGGAATTTTCAGAGGAAGAACGAGTTAGAGAACTCAAGCAAGAAAAGAAACGCCAAAAACGGAAGAACCGACGAAAAAATAAGTGTGTGTGTGATATTCCTACTTCCTTACACACAGCAGATGAAAAGGCAGTAAGCCAAGAGAAGGTGTGTGTGCTGCTTTGGGTAGAAGGAAGACTTGGCAGATTTGAGCATTTTACTCTGCTTTTCTAGATACGAGTTCCTGTAGTTTATGTTTTGGCTTTCCCCCCAAAATCACGTTTAAGCCACAATATTTAATGCATGCATTTGTTTTATGAAGGCAGTGTGTTGGATAGTTATCTTTCTGTAGCAAAGT
This sequence comes from Peromyscus nudipes, assembly GCA_902168325.1. Classification (NCBI taxonomy): domain Eukaryota; kingdom Metazoa; phylum Chordata; class Mammalia; order Rodentia; family Cricetidae; genus Peromyscus; species Peromyscus nudipes. Next base: position 9,056 of record CABHPH010041421.1, on the reverse strand, counting down.
CAAAATATGGAATATTATCTTTGTGAATGACCTAGACCAGTTCTCAACTTTAGAATCCCCTTTTTTTTAAAGTACACAGACTTTTTGTGGGTTATACTTAGTATTAAACTGGAGAAATCGTAGACCATTCAAGTCGTAAGCCCACTCTATATTGATCAAATAAGATTTAAGAAATACCATGTCAACATAGTGAGACCTCATCTCAGAAAAAAGTAAATTTTCGACATTCTGGCTATTGTTTCAAAATGTAAGAGGTTTTTTTTTTTTTGTGACAAATTGACTTTATTCATTTTTGAGGAAGTGCCTGCTAAATACACAAGTTTGAATAAGCATAGTTTGTCTCAGTCATTCTTTGAAGTGGAATGATTGTTCTTAGTTCAGCTTGCAGCTCAAATAGTTGCCAGAGTTAGATTTCCTTGAGAGAGTTGTTGTACCTTGAGTACGTGACGGAAGATTTTCCTTAATGTTTAACAAGTGAAGGATGCAGTGACTTCAGTACATTTCAGTTGTGCTGCTACATAAAGAAACTGTTTCTCAAAAACGTGGAGCAGTCCTCCTGTCTCTCATGCTGGGGTCAGACATGAGCCTCTAGCTAGTCACAGTGATTTTTTTTTCATATGGATACTCTTCATTTTTGAACCTTATAACTGCTGTTTAATTAATCAGGAGTTAAAATGTAGCCATTATGGAAGTAAATCTTTTTATTGTCTCTTAATGTCTATCCTCAAAGGAAACAGACTTCATTGAAAATAGCTGCAAAGCCTGTGGCAGCACTGAAGACGGTAATAGTTGTGTAGAAGTAATTGTTACCAACGACAATACATCATGTACCTGTCCTAGCAGTGGCAATCTTCTGGGGTCCCCTAAAATAAAGAAAGGTGAGTAAATCTTTTTAAAAGAATAACTCTTGCTGGACCTTGTATGGGTCTGAACTAGGTCCTCTGCATATACATTATGGTTGTGTAGCTTGGTGTTCTTGTGGGACCCCCTAACAGCAGGAATGGAGGATGTCTCTGACTCTTTTTTGCCTTCACTTTGGGACACTTTTTCACCTACTGGGTTGTCTCATCCAACCTTGATAGGAGGGTGTGTGCCTAGTCTTATTGTAATTTGTTATGCTATGTTCTCTTGATATCCCTGCTAAGCCTGCTCTTTTTTTTTTTTTTTTTTTTTTTTTTAAGGGAAACGGAGGAGGAGTGGATCTAGGGGAGGTGGGGTGGGGTGTGGACTGGGAGATGTGGATGGAGGTAAGGGAAATGTAGTCAGGATGTAGTGTATGCAAAGAATAAAAATTGAAAGAAAAAAATTCAAAAGGGGGGAAAAAAACTTTTGCTGGGCACGGTGGCACACACTTTTAGTCCCAACACTCAGGAGGCCATATCACAAAAACAAACATTTTTTTAATGATTTATTTATTTTTATTTTGTGTGCATTGGTGTTTGCCTGCATGTATGTCTGCGTGAGGGTGTCAGATCCCCTGGAACTGGAGATAGTTGTGAGCTGCCATGTGGATGCTGGGAATAGAACCCAGGTCTTCTGGAAGGGCAGCCATTGCTCCTAACCACTGGACTATCTTTCCAGCATCCCCCCCCCCCCCCAATAAAACAAACAAAAAAATGAACTCTCTGTTTTTCTTTTAAATATAAGTGCTTTTAAGAGATTTTTTGGAATTAGAATTCGGTTTTGTTTTGTTTTTCGAGACAGAGTTTCTTAGTAGCCCTGGCTGTCCTGGAACTTGCTATGTAGACTGGGCTGGCCTCCAACTCAGAGCTCCATCTATCTCTGCCTCCCAAGTGCTGGGATTAAATGTATGCGCTGCCATCACCTTGTTGGAATTAGAATTTTAAAATTGCTTTATCACCTCAAAACTATCATGCGATTTAGTCAGATACTTAATATTTCTTTTCTTATAAGAAACAAAATGTGTAAATATTAATCATACTTTCATTACTTTCTCTAAGCAATAAAATTTGAATTTTCCCTGGACCCTGAATTATTTTTATTTTCACTTGCTATATTTTCAGGTGTATCTCCACACTGTAATGGTAGTGATTGTGGATATTCATCTAGCATGGAAGGAAGTGAAACAGGTTCTCGAGAAGGTTCAGATGTTGCCTGCACCGAGGGAATTTGTAACCATGATGAACATGGTATGCTCAGGTTAAGATTCCTAATTAATATCTACTATATGGCTGATACAACACCATAAACAGGAAGGGTTATTAATTTTTGTAGGTGAAGATTCCTGTGTTCATCACTGTGAAGACAAAGAGGATGATGGTGATAGTTGTGTGGAATGTTGGGCAAATTCTGAAGAAAATAATACAAAAGGAAAAAATAAAAAGAAGAAAAAGAAAAGCAAGATGTTGAAATGTGATGAACATGTAAGTGTGATGATTTGCAATTAGTAATTTTTATAGTTGAAAACAACCTATTTTCCTTGAATTGATGGTGGTGCAGGCCTTTAATCCCAGCAGAGGCAGGCAGATTTCTGAGTTTAAGGCCAGCCTGGTCCATAGAGTTGAATTCTAGGACATCCAGGGCTACACAGAGAAACACTGTCTCAAAAAAAAGAAAAAAAAAATCAAAAAGAGTATTTTATATAGTTGCATTGCTTGTTCATCTTGTGGGTATGGATATGGGGGAGGAAGTGTTTATTTGTCCAGAAGTCCAAGTGAGTTATAAGTGTCTTTAGTACATTTTACTTTACTTTGTAATTTATAAAAGAATTTCCTTTAGATTTATTTCTTTTACATGTATGAATGTTTTACCTTCATGTATGACTGTGTACCACATGCTTGCAGGGGATAGAAGAGGATGCAGGGTTCCTTGGGAACTGGAGTTAGGATGACCTGTGTCACCATGTGGGTGCTGGGAATCGAACCTGGATCCTCTGTAGGTGCTCTTAAGTCGCTGAGCTATCTCTCAAGAATCTATCATTTTAATTAGCCATATAATCTTGAAAAACTGTTTATTAGTTTTTCTGTTTGCAAAAATGAGGATAATAGGCTGTGTTTTAGGTTTTATGAAGATGAAGTAAGATTAAACAGGTTAGCATACATCTGGAATGGGGTAAGTGTCTTGTAAATTAGCTGCTGCTGTTTTTAGAATCACTTCTCAAGACTTAAAACTTCCCTGCAGACTTTTGTTTTGTTGTTGACTGTCTTGTCTGGATACTGTAGGCTAACCTGGAACTCACTAGTCACCTGGAAATTTTTGTTTGTTTTTCTTTGAATAATAATGGCTACTGTTTTGCCCCCTTTTTTCCCTTGGGAAATCTCTTGCCCTGGTTTCAGATCCAAAAACTTGGAAGCTGTATTACAGATCCGAGTAATCGAGAGACCTCAGGAAACACCATGCACACAGTGTTCCACCGCGACAAGACCAAAGACGCACGTCCTGAGAGCTGCTGCAGCGCTGAGAGGGGTGGGCAGCCGCTGCCTTGGTGTGAGCATAGGAAAAGCGCACCACAGTTCCTAGAACCGGCAGAGATGTCGTTTGGTCCTGACTCTGGAAAAGGTGCCAAGAGCTTAGTTGAACTTCTTGTAAGTAGTTCACGCTATCTTTTTTGTGAGTTGGGGAAGATACTTGAAGGTTTCAGGTAGGGAACAGAGAGAGGTTAAAAAATGAAAGGTATTCATCCCATCATTCTTTGGTGACTTCATTTCTGTTGTTTGACTCATGGCTTTTGTAACTGTTCTGGAGCACATTGTCTTGTTCTTGTTTGTCTCAAAGTTAGACCAGTTGGGAGAGTAAGAAGTGGCAGTATAGTACCCACCCTTCTCGACCCGGAAGGAATATTTGAATGAGTATAATCTCAGCACCCCAAAGGAGGAAGAGGCAGAAGGATCAGGAGTTTGACTCATGTTAGACACGTAGGGAGTTTGAAGCCATCCTGGGATGAGATCTTGTTTTAAGTCCTCCTTATTCCACCCCCCCCAAAAAAAATCTTAAAATAATGAAAAAGAACCTGAACTAAAACGTGCATTCCAAGTTAATTCCTTCAGGTGGCATATAGGGAAAAAGTATGATTGGCCTTGGGAGAGCTGTAAAATTGGTATCACCTCCTGAGACTTGAGTTGAACTATACTGGATGTCAGTGTCCCAGTGTGTAGTGTGTGCTGATGCATGGAAAGAAAAGAAAGAGAAGATTGCTATCCCTTCCATTACTTAAGTCCTAGTGGAAATGTCATTTGGAATATTAAGGATTTTATTGTTGCTTGTTTCGTTTTTATATATGTTGTAAAGTTTAGTAGTGATTCTATATAACATACTTTTTAAGTAAAAAAAAAAGTTACCTTTTACTTAATCTTAGAGATAAAAATCATGTACTTAATTGTAGAGATAAAAGTTTCAACATAGGACCAGCTAGAGATAAGTCTGGATATTTAAATATTGGTTAAATTAGTTGCATCCATCTCTATCTGGTCGTTTTTAAAGGCAGAAGGTATGGTGATAGTCAGGTAGACTCATAGGTATATAGGGGGTAATTGTAAATACAATGTTTCAAACAAGCTGAGTTAGATTTTATCCTCACTAGTTTGTAAGATGGGATACCATGATGCTTGTTCCGTAAGCATTCCAATTAGAGATCATGTGACTGGGTTGAAACTGAGAAGCTAGCCTGTTTTAATTTGTAGTTGCCCCACCGTGCACAGCATTTTGTATTCTTTGTCATGGTCTTAACTACTGCTTTAATTTGCAGGATGAGTCTGAATGTACTTCAGATGAGGAAATCTTTATCTCACAAGATGAAATACAGTCATTTATGGCTAATAACCAGTCTTTCTACAGCAATAGAGAACAGTACCGACAGCACCTGAAGGAGAAATTTAATAAATACTGCCGCTTAAATGACCACAAGAGGCCCATTTGTAGTGGCTGGTTGACAACGGCTGGAGCAAATTAAATAAATAAAATAGCTCTGTCTTTCAATGAAACACTCAAGATGACTACTGCGCCTTCTCTTTTAAAAACTCCTAATTTAGTGACTTCTGGCAAAATTTTATCTTAAATCAATGTGATTCCTTGTTTTGGGAGACGGTGGAGGTAACCTCATTCGTTTGTTCTTTCTTCAGGCTTGTGTCTTTAGTTGCGTGGCTGCACAGGCCTGCTTATGATTTAAGCCATCTCTTCATTAAACGTTTCTCTTCCTGTGAGACTTACTAAAGCAACTTAGTGGCAAAAGTAATGTTGTACTTACACCTCTGTACAGAAATGACAGTGAGCTGGATATATGGTTTACAGTAGACATCCACTTGCAAAGTGTCTGGACGCAATGTTAAAGGCAATGTGCAAAATTTAAAATAAAGAGTATTTATTAATACGCATAGTAGAATGTGGTGTACATGTTTCTACTCAGTGTGGTGGTACTTCAGTATTTGCCACTGGTGAATGAACTTTTACTTGGCCATTGTTGATGGCAAGAGCATTAAGAGCAAATGAACATAGAGATGCAGACTGTTGAAGACAGAATTCTTCCTTTGATGAGACCTGACAACTGAGAAAAGCAGTTTCTAGTCTTGTTCTTAAAGAATAAATGGCTTTAAATACTGACTAGCATTTTCCTTTCTCATGAGACTTGAATTGCCACACTAGAAGTTTCCAGCGAGGTAACAGAAACACCTTAAATTCAGAGGCTCATATTGACCTAAAAGAATGAAAACAAAATGTTGGTAATTACTCAGCCTGTAAGACTGGGACTAGGGAAGGATGCATGAGAGCTGACCACATTGTGGTTTGTGTCAGTGTGTACTCAGCCTTATTTGTTTTCCTTCATGAACTCAGTGTGACTTTACAGTTCACTACTGTCACAAGCAAGCTGAGTACTAAAGGGGAATGACTCCCAGGGGTAGCATTTTGCTGCCATTTGATAGGTCAGATTAGTGATGGAGAGATGATGGTAAGATGCTTGTAAGTTCCAGAAGGGAAGTGGCAGCATGCTTTTAATCCCATGTCTCGAAATAAAAATTAAAAAAAAAAAAATGAACTGAGTTCTATCCCCAGAACACACACAAAGAGGAGAGTCTGTGTAAGGGATGAGACTGGGTAATGAGTAAAAAGAAAAGGACTGGGGCTGGAGAGATGGCTCAGTGGTTAAAGGCACTGACTGCTGTTCCAGAGGACCTGGGTTCAGATCCCAGAACCCGTATCACAGCTCACACCCATCTGTAACTCCAATTTCAGGGGACCCGACACCAATGCATGTGCAATAATAATAAGTATAATAAAAACTTACATAATATTTTTTTAAAAAGAAAAGGACTTAATTCATATACTGTATGAAATTTGTCAAAGAATAAAAAGTAAATTGGATAAAAAAAAACAAAACAAAACAAAACCCAGTGCTGTGTGTCAGAGACAGATCCCTGAGACTTACTGGCTTGCGGGTATACTGGGCTCGTGCTCCAGATCAAAGAGAGTCCTTGTCTCAAAGAAGGTGGGGTCACTAAGGTGTTGCAGTGGGGAGAAGGTGCTTGCCACCGGGCCTCACAACCTGAGTCTGATTCCTGGGACCCACATGGAGAGAACTGACTCCCACAAGTTGTCCCCTCTGACCACACGTGGTATGCATGTACCCCACCAATGAATATGTATATGTACTGGTTTTGTTTTGAGACTTGCCATGTAGACCAGGTAGGTCTTGAACTCAGATCTGCCTGCCTCTGTCTTCCAAGTTCTGGGATTAAAAGTGTGTGCCACCACACTTGTCATAAATGTACTTCTTAAAAAGGAGGACAGTGTTACTGAGGAACCATACCAGTTTCCTCTGGCCTATACATGTCTGGCACTTGCATACAAATGCACTTGGCACACAACACAAAAAAGAATAAAAGGTTAGGTTGAATAGCACCACAAATGCATAGTTAGGGCTTTGTGCCTGTGTGTTGATAATACATGGTGGCCCCCAGACAAAAGTAGGACATCATGTCTGAATAGTGGGGCTGGAGTGAACTGTAGGGCTTCCTACCATTTAATTAGATTTCAAGTGTGTAACAGTGATGCTTGCGTCAGTTTTCATCATTGGCATCTTTTGTTTGGGCCTCACAGTGCAGCTCAAACTGGCCTTGAACTGGAGATGGTTCTCTTACCTCAGCCTCTGTCATGGTGTATCCCAGGTAGTTGATGGCATTTCTTTGGTCAACTTTCTGAGTTGTCTTTATATCACCGAGCAACATAGCCTAACAACTCTGGGCAATACTCTTATCTAGGCAATTTTCTTTACTAGGCATCACTGCAAACTGAGCTACACCCCTGGCTACATGAAATTCCCGAAAGCAATAGTTTTTTTTTTTTTTTAAATATTTGTTAATTATGTATACAGTGTTCTGCTTCCATGTATGCCTACAAGCCTGAAGAGGGCACCAGATCTCTTAGATGGTGGTGAGCCACCATGTGGTTGCTGGAAATTGAACTCAAGACCTTTGGAAGAGCAGCCAGTGCTCTTAACCTCTGAGCCATCTCTCCAGCCCCGTAATAGTTTTAATTATTGCCTTTTTGGCCATATGAAGGATAGCCAAATGGGTGCTTGTTAAGTGAAATTTTTTTTAATTTTTAAAGAAAATTTTTTTATGTGTATAGGTATTTTTGTATGTATGTTTGTGTGAAGATGTCACAGCTTACAGTTGTGAGCTGCCATGTAGATGCTGGGAATTGAATCAGTGCTTTCCTGAGCTATCTCTCTAGTGAATTTTTTTTTTTTTTTTTTTCTTTTTTTTTTTTAGTCAGGGTCTCACTAGCCCAGAATGTGGTTTGTAATCGAGCCTCAGCCTCCTGGTGCTGGATTACAGGAGTGCAGAGGCATGGCTTTTGTGACTGTGGTACGCAGGTGCCGTATCTGAACTATATGTCCAACTCCAGCAACCATAAAGGATGGCTATATGAAGAAGGATGACATCAGTTTGGGGTTTTTCTTTTTTTAGAGACAGGGTTTCTCTGTGTGTTGCCCTGGCTGTCCCGGAACTTACTCTGTAGATTAGGCTGGCCTTGAATTTGGAAATCTACCTGTTTCTGCCTCCAGGTGCAGGGATTAAAGGCATAAAGGTGAGCACCACTACTGTTCAGGGGTGGCAAAATCAGGCAGTTTTAAACTCTAAATGGCCAGAGAATAAAATGAGCCTTACTCTGAACAAAATTGATAATCCTATAATGGAGAATGAGGTAAAGACAGTTGGGTACATTCCTGCCCTAGGACTGAGATGCAGGTCACACCGTCACACCTCTTTATGTGCTCGTATAGTCATTGTTTTGCTTTTTGTGAAAAGGTCTCATGTTCCAGCTGGCCTGGAACTGATTCACCTGCCTTTAACTCCCATAGTGCTGTGACTGACTTGTGCCACCAGGCCTTGTGGTAAAGCTGGTGCTCAACATGTGTGAGGCCCTGTGTTGAGTCGCCTACACGAGAAAAAAAAAAGTAACAAAACGCTATCTTACAGCGTGTATGGTGCATGTTGTTTAAAGTGTGCAAATATGCCTGTTACGCAGTGCTCAAATTGTCAGCTCTTGCCAGTGATCATCGAAGTACGTAGTATAACATTTCCGCCCATGTAGGACGGGGAAGGGTGCTGTTAAGGGCAGTTGGAGACCATGGGGCCATTTAGAAGTAGAACTCAACAATACTTGGGTATTTTAACCATTTAGTTCTTGGCTAATAAGACCAAAGGATAGGGTACTGTGCATAAGAACCCTTCCTCATGTCACCTGGTCTTAAGGGCGGAGACACTTGAGCTTTTCTGGACTGAGTCCCTGCTATCAATCACCTGGGGTTTGGGAGGGCACTGGAGTAACCTTTAGGTCCTCAGGCCTCTGGAAGTGGGGCTGACTGAGCAAAGGCGGCCTTGAGTGCATGCGTCCTCTTCCTCTTCCACCACAAAGGGAGGCGCTCACCAAGAAAGCAAGACCACAGGCTGTCGGGCCCCTTCTCGCGCCGGTGGGCCCCCACCCGAATCGCTGCGGTTTCCGTCCCCCGCGGGAGGGACGGGCTCGCGCGGGGGCGTGGCCGGAAGGGGCGGCCCCGCGGCCGCTCAAGGGACAGGGCGGCCAAGCCGCGGCGGTCC
>CABHPH010041419.1:0-21987 GCA_902168325.1 Peromyscus nudipes | reverse complement strand
CGGTTGGTAGGCTTTTGCATTTGTGTGAACCGGGGCCGTCTTGCCTACTCGCTCAGCCTCCCGGGTGGTCAGCCCCTCCGGGGAACCGAGCCCCCAAGAAGGGACTGGCGAAGTTCGCCGCGTCCTGTACCCTGGAAACTTGCAGAGGGCCAGTCGCAGGGAGGTTCAACTTTAAGGGTGGTGGGCTTGGCGTGCGAGGCCGCTGCGGCCCGGCGGTGGGCAGCGGGGACCGGCTTGCGGCTTGCGTAGTCTCGGCACTGCCGAGCCGCCCCGGGTGGCCAGACCACTACTGTCCCAGCATCGAATGGCATCTTGAGCCCTTCGATGGTAGGATAGAATTGCAGGTCGGTATTGGTCCTAATCTTTGGAGGTATAGAAGGAAACATGCAGGGCACGTTTCCTAGCTGACTTGAGCTTGTAAGGTCAGCCCTGCCAACACATCAAAGCCTTGCGTTAAAAACAAAAACAAATACAAAAAAACAAAAAAACAACAACAACAAAAACCCGAAATCCCTCCAACCCGCTGACAGCAGGGACGAACACTTAGGGACTTATCGTAAATTGGGGCTCAGCGATTTTTCATGAGATTTGTTTTGTCCCAGGGAAGCATTTAAAATATATAGCGACCTCTGCTTTTCTGCTCAGTTTGAGGGTGTATGTGTGTGTGTTGGGGGGGGGGGATGTTAAGGTAGTTTTTCTTGATTTTTTAGAAGTCTTTCATCTGTGGTTGCCAGGGATTGTGATCGTGCTTTGGAGGCAAAGAACCTGCAGGTTTCCTGGTGTGTGTGTGTGTGTGTGTGTGTGTGTGTGTGTGTGTGTGTGTTTAAACCCAGCCTTTGCTTGAGGCAGTCCCGAAGATCTGTTAGTCCACTGCAGGGGGAGGTGCTGGTGAACACAGGAATCAGGGCTTGGGACAACTGCACTATCAGTTTGGGAAGTGGTTTGTGCTATATCTTTTAGTGGTCATATTAATGGTTCCTGTGATCTTACTTATTTCCACGGGGAACTTCCCCAAATCCTCAAAACTACACATGACCAATACTCCATTTAAGAAGACTGGACACAGTTTGATAATTCTACTGAAGGATCAGATGCAACACAGCATAATTTGCACTGTAGGTGATTAAATCTTTTCAAAAATCAATCATTCATCCCTCCCCCTGAAGCGTCTCAAGATGGTATTTTCCGTACTAGACTCAATTGGCCATAATGGACTGAGATCTTCGTAGGTGATCAAGCCTGTTTCTGATGCTTCAGGAGCTTTGGGGGGACAGTAGAGAGCCCCTAGAGGGAGCCAAGCCATGGGACTGTGCACATAGGAAAGGTTTCATTTAGTGTCAGTGTCCTGGAGAGGTGTCCAAGTCATTTCAGGGGTCACAGTTCCTGATTCTGCATATTCTAGAGATATTTGGAAATTGCAGATTTAAAATCCTACAGGATCATGGTGTCATTTTTCATTGCATCTTTGTCTTCTTTGCATTTTTAAGTTTGTGACTTTTAAAATCAGAATCCGTGGTACTTGGTTTTTGTAGTCTTTTTTATTCAAAACTGTGTGTTATTGTTTGACCTGAATGCCTTGTGTTCTAAGAAATGATTAATTCTTCAAGGTTTTCCTATTTCTTTCTGTTGTATATAATAACTTGAGAGTAAAACTATTGTTTACTGTAAGATATCATTGTTCTTATCGTTGTAGTTAATTTTGGTGGATGGTTTTGTCAATTTATGAAACATTGAGGCCCAGATAACTTGCAGGTGTTCAAAACTTGACCACTTTCCTTCTAGGTGGAGGTGGAGCAGGGCTGAGTCGTGGAGAGGAAACATTAGGAATTGTAAATAATGTGCCAGCTACTCACTCTCATTGGAGGTTACTTTGTTCCAATCCTAAGTAGGTTTCAGAATTCCGCATGTGAAATAGTCCCTGGTGTTCTGTAGACTGGGAGAGATGCCTTGTAGCAGCTAGCCAGGCTTGTCAGCATCCAGGGAATTAAGGATGGTACCCTCCCCTCTGGCTCTGTGATCTATAGTCACCTCCTTTAAACGGGGATACTGCTGCTAACAGGACAGCTATGAACAGAGCACCTCAGGAGTGCCTGGCACATCTTAGTCAACAATGGCAGCATCTCTCAGGTCTCCAGAACTTACTTTGTGGCCATCTTCCTCATCCATCTAAACCAAATGTCTTGCTCACTGCACACTGCTCTGTCCATCAGCCCTCCAAGAGGGTTGATCACAAAGTGCTGTGATGTTTTCCTGCAGTCTCCTTGGAAGCTGTCTGATTTCCAGTTCCTACTATGTTGTCATTTGGTTCAGGCCGCTCTTGTCCTCCTGAAGTCCAGTGGCCTGCATTACCCCTTCCTGCTTGTTTTCTTACCAATAACCTGAAGGAAAAAAAAGTCACTTGCTTTTTTCAGACTCAGGATTGCCAAGAAAGGCATCATCCTTGGAATAAGATGCAGCATCCTCAGCAGGCTTTCCTGCCCTGCTTCTTAAGGCCCAGCCCCTCACCTACATCTCCTCAGCATCTAGGCCAGTTCTCCAGCAGTCTGGCCTCAGGGCCATTGTCCCAGCTGCCATTCTCTCCTTTGGTACCATCTCCTTGAATAACCTCTCATCTTTGGGTGCCAGCTCCAGTACCCTTTCTTATGGAAGTCGTCTCTGAGAAAGCCATCATCATCATGTCTGTTAGACCCAACTTATTTTCTTCTACAAGGACAGTCATTCTTAATTCACCCCAATTTGTAATTATAATACATTGTATTAACCCCCTTTCCTCTCTCCCTCCCTTGAGGGCAGAAATAGTGCTTACTTTACTGACCAGTCCTAATATACAGAGGAATGCACAGTAAATGTCTGTTGGTGTAGTGTCCATTCTTCATTTATGCTCACTGTATAGTTCTGGCTGGCCTGCAACTCCCTATATAAACCAGGCTAGCCTCAAACTCACAGAAATCTGCCTACTCCTATCTCCTGAGTGCTGGGATTAAAACACTCGGGCACCACCACACTCAGCACATATATGGTTTAATATCTCTTGTCTCTGTTATATTTATGTTTTGTGAGAGAAAAGCCAAACCAGCCCTACTGTGTTCCAATTTTGTGAATGATCTGAAACAGCCTTTGCAAATATCAGGTAAAAATAATGCATTTGGGCCAGGCGGTGGTGGCGCACGCCTTTAATCCCAGCACTTGGGAGGCAGAGGCAGGCGGATCTCTGTGAGTTCGAGGCCAGCCTGGTCTCCAAAGCGAGTTCTGGGAAAGGCGCAAAGCTGCACAGAGAAACCCTGTCTCGAAAAACAAAACAAAACAAAAAAACAAAGCAATAGTAATAATAATAATAATAATAATAATAATAATAATAATAATAATGCATTTGTGGTTTTTGGAAAATGCTTAGTAATATATTGAGACAACTTTTAATTGGCATTGCCCTTGTGACTCTCTGTGGTGCACATTCCGCTTTTCTAACTACAGCATTAGAACAATTGTTTTTATTAGTGCAGGATTACAGAACGGAAATAAGAATTCTACAGTGCCTGGTGTTTTACACAGTGTCACTGGTATGTATGTGCCAGACAGATGATGTTGACCGCTCAGTGCCAGATGTCCAAGGAGGTTGGGGAAACTACTGTAGGAAAAAGCAGGCAAGCTCTAAGGATGCTCAATAGTGTTCCAGCATGCCATCTGTCCAGACAGTCGGGAGAAGAGCAACAGGAGTCACCTAGAGGTGGGGAAGTTCTTCTTACCTTAAAGCAAAAGTAGACACAACCTTCCATGGCCAAAGAAGCTAGCATTGCTGGGTGTTTTGCTGTGTGGTTGCTCCATATCCATCCTGACTCAGGGTCCTGCAGTTCAGAGATGCTTGTGCTGTTCATGTTGCTGCACACACTGCATTCATATAGAACCTTCTGCATGGCCTCCTCACCCTTTGATACGTGTAACCCCAGCATCTCCCTGTCCTTCAGTGGGTGCACATGGCCTCCAGGTCTCCCTCTGGGCACTCTTGGGGTGGGCAACAAGAGAGACTACACGCCAGGGCCTATGCTGGCTCCAGTGGAGGGTGTGGCTGACCTGGACATAGTCATGAAAAGGACGCTTAGGTTTTTATACCTTCACTTTATTCAGAGAAACTAGTCCTTTGATTCTCTCTTTTCCCATTAAAGATAGAGCTGTGCTCTCTGTAGCAGGGCCTTTACTTTACCTTAGTGCTTACTTAGACAAGGCTTGCCTGCATGATAAAAACCAGGAGTGGTTTTTGTGGTGGGCCTGGCATGTGACTTGCTTTGTGCAGGGCCTCTGTGCCCCAGGACATTTGCATCACCAGTGTAGCCATTATTGTGGCTGGGTGCCCTTGTTATATTTTGGTCCCTTAGGTGTATGTGCCTACTGGCTATCTAGATGAACTTGGACTACTGCCTGGAGGGTCTGGCACCAACATTGTTTATTACCTTTTATTTCCCAGCCCTGGTGTCAGATGTAGACTGATTTTAGTTGTTTATGTGTTTTACACATTGAGGTATTATCACCAAGCTCAACATAATTAACTTCAGAGCTGTCCAAGTTTTATGCATTGTAGCTTACTTACACAGTAACATTTAGTTACTCTCTGTTTTGAAAAAAAATCATATAAATATAGGTTGTAACAAGAGGGAAGTTGAATAATTTTCTTCCAGATTGTATTCATGTGGAGGTATACTTTGTCTTTCTTGTTAATTATCATTGGCTTCTGAGTACTAAATCAAATTTACCCTTAATTGTACTAATTTTATTATTGGAAACCAGTTAAGAGTAAATGATCCTTTCAAATGTAAATATATATACCCAAAATTATCCCTTTTACTACACAGTAAGAACTTATTTCTATTTTTGTTCAATATAATTGAATGTATTTATATTCTATGCAGTTCTGCAATAGAAATGTCATTGGAGAATAGGTTAGGTTAGTCTCTAATTCTTAGAGGTTGGCCGTTTCTGCAAGAGGTTCTATTACTGGATGCATTAGAATCTGTCAGGAAACAAAGTAGTTTATTTGTATTTTATCTTCCTTATTTTTAAGTGTACAGCAGCTTCTGTTATATTTATTTACATATTTTAAATCTGTTACTACGTATTTATTTATTGGCTTTGTGTAAGTGGTGGCGTCATTGTCCCCCCACCATGTGGGTCCCCGGCTTTGAGCTCAGGTCACCAGGCTCGGTGGCAGCACCTGTGCTCACTGTGCCATCTTGCCAGCCTTATATTTATTTTTTAAACAAAATTTTACTAGGATAAGCTTGCCATGCACTAACCTGCGTGTGGCTGACTGCAGTTTTACAGGCTTTGACACAGGTGTAGGAAGTCCTTAACAAAGACTGTTGGGGTCCAGCCCCTCAATAGCCCTCTCCCAGGGTCCGTGGGAATCTGATAATCTAATCTAAGATGATATGAAATGAATCTACCTACACAAAACTCTTTAGTCCATTCACTTTATTCTTCTGAGTCAGTTCTCTGTCTACACAGCTTCTTTTCTGCTCTCATACTAGCTCTTTTCTTGCCTGATTCTCTCTATATTTTTCTGCTGTTCCCTCTAAGTGCTATCATAATTCCTTCATCTAGTTCTGCCCTATCTAGGTTCTCATCCATCTAGTTCTTTCCCGTCTTAGCTCCTCTCCCATCTCCTTTCTCATCTTGTTCTTCCTCATCTTCCATCTTGTTTTTCTAGTTCTGTCTTCTAGTCCTCCAATCTAGTCCTTCTCAAGTCTCTGAGGTTTACAGTTATATACCCATGCAATAGCAATGCTCTGGCTAAGGCAAAGTCACCAGGCTTGAATTCCCTCAGGGTCAAAAGGAGGGGCAATAAGATCCACACAAAAGAGCAGTAATTGTCAGCCATCAATCGCAACCCCAAAGGGAAGTGACTAATGGGGAAATGAATCAACTAAGGGCTAAATTCAGTTAATGTCTAAGCAAAGGGGATTTTATGTGCTCAAACTGTGTTCTTAGAAGTGGTTAGGTAAAGTGTTAGAAGTCTATCAGTGTCGAGTGAAAATAAAACTGCCTTATTTTCCTTTGGCTCCTTGTCTGGCCAAGCTATCTTGGCTGTCACTGTTTTCTGGCAAGGCGGGGGAGTGCACTCAGGGGCTAGGCACCCTGTGTCATAGCTAGATGCACTTGGTAATAGTTAAAGGGAGATCTGGAGCTAGAGATAAGATTTGGAAAAGGAGCAAGTTAAGCTTGATTAGCACATCCGCCTGGCCTGGGCAATTGTCAGTGTAAATCTTTACTGTCTCTGACAGATGGTCTGTTCTTAAAAAGTCTGGAAAGTCTCTCAAATAAAATACTTTTGTCTGGAGATGGTTCTGGCCAGATGTCATTGCTAATGATGATAATTACAGAGAGGCTTGAAATTGGGGGTCTGGCTGTGTTGCTGTTTTTAGTACAGTTGGGGAAGGTTCTCCAAATATTCCAATAGCATAGGGGAAATTGTGCCCAATGAATAATCAATACATTGTTCTAGAAATGGAGAAGCTACAATAGCATGCAAGAAATTAATGAAAACAGCTTAATATTCAAGAGCCAATATCACCAAGACTCCTTGAGCCTTGGCTTGAACTCTGGAAGTTCCTTGGCTTCTTCCAGGTATTAACTTTTGCCATAGTCACCTGAATTCCTACTTCATATTTCTGTAGCTCCTAGCAAGTCCTCACCACCACCAGCATAAGGGGCATATCCATTGTCCTCCCCAAATGTCTCATTCTCTCTAACAGTGTATCTTCTTCACATCTCCCTTTTCAAAACCACCCTCTGCTTTCTGTCACAGCGGAAGCCTGCATTTTCTAGAATTTGAGATGAATGGAATCATTGATGTATTGTCTCACTCTGATTATTTGTGAGTCACTCATGTTGGTGTTTGTAGCAGTGGTGTTGGGGTGTAGTGCTCAGTTGGTAGGGTGCTTGCCCAGCATGCACAAAACCCTGGACTCATTCTCCAGCACTGTATGAACTGTGATGGCATACTCCTGTGGTCCAGTATCAGGAGGCAAAAGCAGAAAGATTAGAAATTGAAGACCATCCTCCATTTCTTAGTGAGTTCCGGGCCAGCCTGGGCTACCGAGGGCAGTTCTCAAGCACAGACAGACAACCCAGATACACATGGACTGCTCAGCTGTGTTGCTGTGTGCTTACCTGCTCATCTGTTAATGGACCTCTGGGCCATTTCCTTTCATTATGTGAGCTGAGCTTTTTAAGAAACTACCAGAATATTTTCCACACAGATTCCACCATTTTATGTTTATTTTGCTTCTGCTTTGTAGGGTTTGGCTGGTCTCCATGCACCTCCAGACTGTGTGGTGGTAGGGGAGGGTTAATAAGCAGGTGTGTACCACCATTTTGCCTTCTTCACAGTGTGGAGCACAGTCATGTCTTTCTTGCTGCACTTGGTATAATTGGTCTTTTTCATGAAGTATTTGGGGTTTTCACTAGTAGTTTTCATTGACACTTGTCTGATCATTGATATTGAACATCTCTAAATTTATATTTTATATGTATGGGTGTTTTACTTATATGTATGTCTATATAGCACAGGTTTTAGATTTAGACCTATGATCTATTTTAATTTTTATACAATGTGCATTATGGGTTCAGGTTCATTTTCTACATATAGAAATCAAGATTTGTAAGAGTATTTTCTGTCTAATACATTTTCCTTGCCCTGTCTCTAACATCAGTTGTCTATTAGTCAGTGGCTATCCATAGCGGAATGAAAGACACTGAATCCAGTTCTTGATAATGTGTTTGGGCTATGTTTAATAACACTTTTGGTCTCTTTACTGTGACCTTATAGAAACCTTCCCTACTCAAAGTTTCTTTTTTATTTTATTTTATTTATGTTTAATAACACTTTTGGTCTCTTTTCCATGACCTTATGGAAACCTTCCCTACTCAAAGTTTCTTTTTTATTTTATTTTATTTTTTATTTTTGTTAAATGAGAAGCTCTGCTGTTACAATATTGAAGTCACACCAGTTCAAATATTTTTCGTTATTTCTTGTTAATAACAATTCTGCACTGTTTCTCTGTTCTCCCATCCTAAATTGTTGCCTCCATTTTAGTTTTTCTAGTTTTATCTTTCCTTTCCTCTGTTGTATTTCATTGAGTAACAGCTCAAGGCAGGTACTGGAGAAAGTGTCCACTGCAGTTGGAAGCCCAGGACAGGGCCAAAGATATGGCTTAGCTGTGAGGAGGTTTCGAGCTCTTCCAGAGGACCTGAGTTCAGTTCCAGCACCCACATTAAATGGTTCACAACTTCCAGTAGCTACAGGGGTCAGACATGAATGTGCATGCTTGTGTGTGCATGCGCACACACACACACACACACACACAAATAAAAAAATAAATAAATCATAACAACAAAAAGTTAGAAGCTGACCATGCCTGATCCACACTGGACATTATGAACAGTACCAAATCTTGAGCTCCTTAATTTTAAGTTGGGCTACGAATGTATTCTTTGAGTTGTTTTGAAAAACAAAAAAAGGGATGTTTGCTTGTGTCCATACATGGAGTGAATGTTTGTCAAGTGCCTCTGTGGCTTCATAGGCTCCGTGGGGCTAGAGAGTACTGTCACTAGGTCATCCAAAGTGAAAAAACAGGGCTTGCTGTCCCTGCAGAACCTCTCTTCATCTCCTCTGAATGATAATGAAATGTTGGAATGATTAGATTTCTGTATGTAGAAGGAGAACTTTGATCCATAGTGGACATCAGATAAAATTAACACAGAATAAATGATAAAATCTGAATCTTTTTTTTTTTTTTTTTGAGACAGGATTACTCTATAGCTTTGGAGCCTTTCTTGGAACTCACTCTGTAGCCCAGGCTGGCCTCACAGAGATTCTCCTGCTTGCCTCTGCTTCCTGAGTGCTGGGATTAAAGACATATGCCACCACCGTCTGGCTCTAACTCTGAATCTTAATAGTATAAAGCTTCCAGGAGGAAGTCTGTGATTTTCTTAGAACACCACACTGTGGAAGAGCAATGGAAAAGGGAGCATGTCATAGGGCTCCAGGGCCTCTGCAGCAGTACCACCCTCAGTGCCCAGTCTAAGCTCCCCTCCCTTGGCTCAGCCTCAGCCTGCTGCTGAGCCTCAGACCCAGGGTTCTCCTGGGCTGCTCCTTCCTCAGCTGGCATAGTGCTGGAGTGGTCTGTGTGTGGCTTCTCTCGCCTCAGCTGCTGCCCAGCCTCCAGCAGGGACTCTGAGAATCACGGACAACCTAGGCACCAGGATCCGTGAAGACTTTGTCAGCCCCACTGCAGCCAAGCTTTTAGCAACACATTCACGGTCTGACCTGTCTTCTCTCTTGATATGCCTGTTCCTAGCTGGCATGGTGCTGCCTGCCTGTGGTTCAGAGGCAGAGGATCTCTGTGTTCGAGGCTATCCCAGTGTACCTAGAAAGTTTAGAACAGCCAGGGCTACACAGTGAGACGCGGTCTCAACAATCAAACATGAGAATATCCTTCATAGGTGTCACTCTTCTTCATTTATCAGAACCGAACTGCACACCGTCTGTGTGTGAGCATGCAGCAGAGCACATGCAGAGAGCTCTGGTGGGTCCGTCTGTGTATGAGCACGCAGCAGAGCACATGCAGAGAGCTCCGGTGGGTGTGGACTATCAGGACGGGTAGGCAGTAAGGGAAGAGGCAGTTTCCCCTGTTTCTGCAGGTTTTTCGCCTGTGGTCTCTGTGGGCCCAGGTAGCCCATGAGTTATCTGAGCGCCTCTCAGCATGTCTGTTGATGAGCCTTTTCTCCTTGTGTTTGTTTTCCTGAGAGGTGCAGAATTCATAGGTTCTGAAAGGTTTAGTCTGGGTGGGGAGGGAGGGGAGTCTCCCCACTCTGCATTGCTTTTACTCTGACATTCAAACGTGGAATGTACGTCCCCATCTGTTCCTTCGGTGCTCTGCAGTCAGTTCCAGACCCTGCCTCCCCAGCCACAGGGCAGTTCTTCCTTAGTTTCTGACTGCGTCCATGGCACATCATGCATCATGTTCATGTTTCCATGACTGGTGCCAGGTGACACGCAGCAGCACAGTCCTTCTTCCTCATCAGATAGTGCCCTTCAACTGAGGACAGACAGTGCGTGGAGCCCGACTGGTAAGAAAAGCAAGGGACTCGGGGCTCTGTGAAGTAGCAGCTCCTCACCAGCTGGCTCTGATCTCCTGCCCTAGCACGGGCAGGTGACTGTCCTGCCTCCCTGCTTTTCTGCCTTTCCATTCCTCGTCCATGTGCCTAACAGTTGGAGCAAGACCAAATTAAGGTGTCTTTTTCAGTGATGCCTAATAAGACGTGCTGTTTGTTCGTGCAAATAAAAGGCTGTGTCCCTCTCCTACACAGTAGCCTTAAAACCAGCCTGGCTGGGCTCTTCCCTTGCAGAGTGCTCAGTTCTCTAAGAGCTAGTCTTTCTTCCATGCCATATGCATGCCTACTTCTCATACTCCTTTGTGTGGTGATTTTGGAAGCTCTCCACTTCAAACAGGTGAACTTCTAAGGGGCTCTTCTTGGCTCATTTGTTCTTGAGTTCAAAGTGACTAAGCAGGCTCTAAGCTCGCAGTCCCCTGTTGCAGTTCAAGGAGTGTAAGTCTGCTCTTTGAAGCTTCGTAGCCAGTAATGCCCTTGCTGTGGGTGTTCTATGGAGTACCCTTTTCTAAAGTGGAGCAGTTTTGTCTGCATGAAAGTCTCTTGGGGCCAGAGGCTTCTTCATGATTTCTCTGTGATCCTGTGGAGCCCCTAAGTGGTCCCTGATGTCCGGGTTCACTACTAGCCTGCTGCACTTTGGGGCTTTGGTGCATCATTTCTTGGGCAGTTTCCTGGCCCCTAAACTTACACAAGCCACATTTCCAGGTTTGGCCATGCTCATTGTCATGCACAGTCTCTCCCTTTGTGCCCTAGTTCATCATTACTGCGTGGAGCTCATTCCTGGCCCTAGAAGGGTCACCTAGACCTTCTTTACTCTGAGAGGAGTGGTGATTGAGGGGAGAAAAAGAAAACAAAAAGTACTTTCCCCACTCAGCTGTTTTTATGAGCTCTTTTGTTTCTGTCAGAAGCATGCCTCTGTATCAGCACTTGAGCTGTACTGTGACTTTACAAAGCTAGAGACAGTAGATTCACGGTGTTTGTAAAACACTTCAAAACGATGTTTTAAACACAGCAGCTTGCACATCTGTAGACAGTGGACATGAAGGTGCCCACCCAGGGGCGTCTTCCATGTTCTCATAGTGTCCTCTGTTCCTGTCTGCAGCTGAGATGTCAAGTTCAGGACTGAGGCTCCAGGTCTGGGTCATGCTGTCTTCCCTGCTAGACCATGGGCCTTCTAGAAAGCAGCATCTCGCCATGTTGGATATCTACTCAGGAAGTATGTCAGTGAAGGCAGCTGTTTGGTTCTCCTTGGATTCTTGGTGTAGTTGTTTGTTGAATGAATTCACTATCTTGTCTCAAGCAGAATATGTAGCAAGTGCCAGATCAAGAAATAGGATGTCATCAACATCTGCATGACCCCCCAGGCTTCAGCTTCTAATGTGTCCCGATGTTTTGAACATTTTTCTTATAAAAAAAAAAAATCTTACCTGTCCTCCTTAGGGAGTCACACTCAGGGTCATGTGACTTCCTAAGTGTAAGTGTAGATTTGCACACTCATGTTATTGGTGACTTTTGATCATGTTCCTTTATTGTTTGTTTTCCAATTTTTCTGTAATGACTGTATATTTTATAATTGAAGAAAGATACTATTTGTGGGATTGTTTTATTGGTTGGTTGATTGGTTGTGTTTATTTTGTGTGCTTGGAATTGAACCTAGGGCCTCGATGAATAACAAACATGTGCTCTACCACCCAAT
The DNA here is from genome assembly GCA_902168325.1 of Peromyscus nudipes. Lineage (NCBI taxonomy): Eukaryota > Metazoa > Chordata > Mammalia > Rodentia > Cricetidae > Peromyscus > Peromyscus nudipes. The sequence goes on along the minus strand of CABHPH010041419.1, from coordinate 10,127 downwards.
TATATTCCCAGCCCAGAATTGTTTCTTAAAAGAGACAAAAGCAAGTGTATTCATGCTTAGATAGTCACCAATTAGACTAGACCATGGCACAGAGGACAGGGACTGAGAAAACAAGCTGGGGCTATGCCAAAGCAGATGTGCCTGTGGCTCATGTCTGCTGGGGGCAGAAGGGCAGGATTCTCTCTTGTCAGTTTAGTCTGTCGTTGGATTGCCCTTTGATCCCCAGATTCTCTCATTCCTGGGTCAGTTAAATACAATGTTATCATCCAAGTAAACTGACTGAGGATTAAATTCAGGTGAGTCTGTGAGATAACCTGCCCTTAGTGGGGTCTGGACTTCATTTGAAAAATCAGTGTTCCACAGCTGCTGCAGGGGAGGAGGACTTGTTAGGACTTGAATGATTGTGCCTCCTCAGAGTCTTACACACACACACACACACACACACACACACACACACACACACACAACTCAAGGTTTGAGGAGGTGAAGTTTGAGGGGTGATCAGTCTGTGAAGGTGGACCCCTCATGTTCTTTCAAGAGAGTTAGCCGTTCTTCTGTCGTGTGAGAACGCAGCACAAAAGGACCCTCTAGGAGCCAGAAAGTGGGCCCCTACCTGAACTCCAGTCAGACCTCTAGAACCATGAAATGCAACTTTCTGTTGTTTATAAACCAGCAGCCTACAGTGTTTGTTTGTTTGTTTTTTCCGTAGGCGTGCTAAGGGACTAAAACAGAATTCCTGTTCCATTGGCACAGCTCCCTCCATGAATGAGGGTGAGGAAAGGTGTTATCTGGAAGTGAAACCATGTGATTCCAAGTTCTGTGTTTGAAGTAGACCAGAATTTGTGTCAGGCAGCCCCCGAGTGCTCAGCTCGTGTGGGGTCAGGGAACATGAAGGCTGGCCTGGCAGCAGGAGGGTCCTACTGAGCATCGCTATCAATGTGCTGTGTGCTCCCCCAGATGTATTACGTTTTATTTGGGCTGCGTTTAAACTATTTTTCCCCTGATGGCACAGGTGGGAAAGATGAGCAACAGAAAGAAGAGGGATTGAGGAGAAAGCCCAGCTGTCAGGTGAGCAGTGCCCTGCCAGCCACAGCAAGCCCCTGTGGGAAGGAAGCTGACTTAAGACGTGGTGTGCTGCAGTGCTTTGGACGGTCTTCTGTGAAGCATTTCCCAGCAGGAGGCTGAAGTCTGCAGACCGGGCGCTGCTCCCACTGCCCTTCCGCCATCACACCTCCCAAGGACAGCGCTGACGGGGACAGGCAGTCTTTGAAGCCAGCGTTAATTCTAAGGCAGCCCTCACTTTCCTAATGTAAAATCCATGTATGGAAACCATGAGTTCTCTCCAGACAGCACTGAGTACTTGAGATCTTTCATACTAGGGGCTGGATGGGCCAACTCTATACCCTGAGCTTGGCTGCCCCTGCCGGGTAGTACAGGAGAGCTCAGGGACAGGTCCTCGCTGTGTGGAGCTGATGTTGGTGGATTGGGCCGTGCTGTAGTCATAGGTCCACTCACAGTGCCTCTGAGTGCTGTGAAATGGGTATACAAGGAAAACCATCTCCTCTCCCAGCTGTTCCGTTAGGAGGCAGGGTCAGGCATCTGAACAGTTCTAGGAGCATGAAGCTGGAGCTAAATGCTTCTTTCTGGAAAGGTGTCTAAGTTTGCCTTGGGAAATTTGAGACTCCCCACTGAAGCTGGGACTTATGGGTGAAGACATTTCCAGGCAGCATCTCATACAAGTAGAGCAGTGGGGTGGTGGCACAGGCTATACAGAGATCATGCTCTGTGGAAAACTACAAGTGGCTGTGTTGTTTGCTGGGGCCATGTGCCTGGGGGCCTGGGAAAGTGGCAGGCACAGGGCGAGGTGTGCTGTTCCAGCCCTGGGGTGAAGGGTAGCCTTCTCCTAAAGTTTGTTTACCTTTTGTTTGATAATGAGCTTATTTATGAAAGCCACAGGCTGTTGTTGTTTTCCTGGCATTGTTTTAAACTAAAATTTCTGCTTATTCAGTGTTTACCTTGAGAAATGTTGAGATCAGATTAGAATTAACTTGGCTTTGGAGTATTGCTCAGTGTTTCAGTACAGTATATCTTATTTATTTAGCTTGTTTATGTTTGTTTATTCAACACACATTTATGGCACACATGTTATGGTGAGAAGCTATTTTTGTAGTAGTTGGATTGACAAAGAAAAGGATCTCTGCATCTTAGGAAGCTTACTGTTTAGTAAAAGCTGAACTTTAAACAAAAGCCCTAGGCTGAACTGGATGTTGTGGCACACACCAGTAATTCTGTCACTCAGCAGACTGAGCTGGGGTGTGGGGGACGTTTGTAGTTCTTCTCTGTGCTTGCCAACCTGGACTACATAGTGTGTTCGTGTCCAGCCTGGGCTTGGGCTGGGTGTGCAGCTTACTGGTAACACTTACTGAGATGCCATGTGCAAGGCCCTGGCTAAGCTCCATAAAGTAAGGAAGTGCTTCAATACTTGTTGCTTACAGACTTAGGGGTAAAGACACATCTCAGAAGACAGCACACACCAAAGACCAAAGTCACAAGAACACTAGGAATGTCAGGTGGTGCTGTGAAGGTAGATGTGGTGGAAAAGACCGTGCTGGCTGTCCAGGATGTAAGCTGCCTCCAGTCTCATCTCCAGCACTCGTTGCGGATAGTCTGGATGTGCCACTTCTGCCTTCGAACTTACTCCCTAACTCTAAGTGCTACATCTGATTACTGGCCAGGGCAGTTAAGAACCAAGTTAGGTATGGACACACAGTTGGGTGGGTGGAGTAACTTCTGGAGGAAGCATAGTAGAGTCATGAGTTTGGGATGACAGTGTGGCCAGGCCCAGGAATGGCGGTCTTCTGTGTGGCCCTGAGGAGTGTATGCTTTGTTCCAAGGCAGGTTTTTGTGAACAAGTTCTCCATTGGTTTCCTCCTTGGCCCAGGCTGCTTCTGTCTCCATTCCCTCCCACCTGCTGTGGGGGCACAAGATGGATGTGCTGTCCCTCCTGATGGCGCATGCCTGGAAGTCCGCCGGCTTTGCAGCGATGACAGGAGAGCTGTGATTCCCAGAACATGAGGCTGTTTCCTCCTTGTTTCTCCTCATAGTTGGCTTTCCTCACTTAGGTTCTTCAGAGCATTAGCTCTTTAGCCACATTGTGTCTATACCTAATTTAGTTCCTAACTTTCATTGTTAATAATCAGATCTGCCAGTTTATAGCTAGAGAGATGGCTCAAAAACTGAAGTGAGCAGCCACAGTCGTCAACAAGGACTGTTGGAAACAAGATTAACAGACCTTTCCTTTATGGCCTTGCTTGATCAGGGTCCTTCTGTTGAGTCCTTCCTCAGAGCCGTTCCCATCAGTGAGTCTCAGTCCCTACCAGTGAACAAGCCAAGAGACCCTGTTCTTTGGCTTGGTGAGATGTTTGCATTCCTGTTGGCCTTCATTTGAGTGTTTTGAACGGGCTGCAGTTATGGACTACCCCCGTGTCAACTGCTCCGAAAGCAACTGCCTGGCTTCTGCTGGTGTCTTGTTATTTATCTTCCCTCTGTTCTAGCAAAGCCTAAGTTCTTACTAAATCTGTCTCATTCAACTGATCATTTGATTTTATTTTCTGGGAAAACCAGCCCAGATCACAGCAGTTCATATCAGTGACCTTTTTATTTTGCTGAATGGTGTTTCACTGAATGCTAACTAGCAAATTAGGTGTGTTGTTTTAGTGGATTTAATTGGCATTGTGACTTGCCAACTTAAGTCCACAAACTAAAGTATGTGTAAGACAAAACATGACACTCTTGCTTTACAGACCTTTCCTGCTCTTTCCAGAGGTTGTACAGTTGGACTTTCATAGATTGTCTGAGACCAGCTGGAATATAGGTACAGTGCTGACTTCGAAGTTAGTATCATGGACTCCATGAGCCCTGAGAGTCCATAGGATTCATGACAAGTGTCAATATCTAAAGTCCAAAAGTACTTTAAATAAAGTCAGGGCTCAGCTCTGTGTAGGCTGGCCACTCTGGTCTCATTGTTGACAAGGTCCTGACTCTCCCTTCAGTCTGGGAGACCTGGGAGTCATAGGTGCAGTGCACAATGTAGATGTTCCTGGGGCTTTAAGGAAGGATTTCATTGCTAATGGGATGCCAGGGCTTGGGAGACAAAGAATTTAGTCAGTTTATCATGCTGTTTAACAAAAGCACATTGAGAACAGAAAAGAGAAAGGTGTTATTTTCTTTTCTCAATGGGGTTTCCCTAGAAAGTGGTTAGAAATACAGGTGATAAGTTTGGCCAGCAGCACAGATATAGCCGCCACCACTCCAGCATTATTCAGTTGGCTGACCTCCCATCTGGGGAGTTGAAGACCCATAAGCTTGTCCTGTGGCATGTGGGTGAGGAGAGAGTCCAGCAGCAGAGCACATGCTCTAGTGCCTGGCCCAGCTAGAAGAAAAAACCAGAAAGGGAGTGAGAGAGAAGAGTCTTAAGAGCACAGAGAGGGCCATTGTGTCACAGAGGAAGTCACCTAAAATGAAGACTCGAAGCTTTGACAAGCAAATTAACACTGAGCTTTCCAGAAGCACTGAAGAGTATAAGTGATGGAGACATTTTACATTTTAAATTCATTTCTATTTTATTTATTTACGAATGTGTGTGTGCACGCGCGCATGCGCAATGTGCTCAAGGATGCCAGAAGAGGGTATCCAATCCCTTGGAGATGAAGTTAGAGGTATTTGTGGTTTTTGAGTAGCCCAACATAGGTGCTGGGGGCTGAGCTCTGATCCTCATGATTGAGTGGTGTCTGTAATCACTGAGTCATCTCTCCAGCCTGTGATACTTTTTTTTTCAATAAATGGTCATTTTATTTATAATGCCATATGAATACTTATAGTGTACCAGGTGCCGAGTATCTTATATATTAAGTCACAATAACTTCTATAAAACCAGACCCACAATAATTTGTCCAAGCCCATAGTGTTTGGCAGAGGTAGGCCAGGACTCTAACTCAAGGGCAGCTCACCACTGTTGGTTTTAACCACTTCCATCCTGCCGCCTCTCAGCTACAGAGGCTGGGCACTCTGTGAGTGATGGGCACAGACCCTCCCTGGAGACAGGTCAGCAGCAGATGGGATGTCTTGGTTACCTGTTGTGGGAGTAAGGAGCAAATAGGCAGGGTAGTAGACAGTTTTTAGTTGGGAGACAGAGGAGTTAGGAAAATTCTCTTAGAAAAGGTGGCCCTTTGGCTAAGTTCATAGTGGTAAAAACAAGGTGGTACATTAACAAATTTAGGTCTGAAATCTGGAATTCCAACCTTAAGTACTTGGTATTTTCATCAAATTTTCTGAAACAAATAGAATGTGTCCTTGAAAGTCCCCAGCAGGTTTGTGTGAACAAGGTTCTTGACCACAGATGAGAGTGTGACTCTGTTGCTGGGCTAGGTGGACAGTTGTTCTGTAACCTGTAATCACAGGTTCTCTTCAGAGCAGGAAACCAAGACCCCTTATAGCTATGTTAAGAAAAAGTGTGTGCAGCAGCATGGCCTTTCTTTCCAGTTAACAAAACATTTAATTTAAAAAGTAAATGCTAGCCGGGTGTTGGTGGTGCACGCCTTTAATCCCAGCACTCGGGAGGCAGAGCCAGGCGGATATCTGTGAGTTCGAGGCCAGCCTGGGCTACCAAGTGAGCTCCAGGAAAGGCGCAAAGCAACACAGAGAAACCCTGTCTCGAAAAACCAAAAAAAGAAAAAAAAAAAAAAAAAAAGTAAATGCTGTGACTAATTGCAGAGTGGGCAGTGAAGCCTGCCCATCATCCCCTGAGCCTGTGTCAGATGGAGGCAGCAGGGCAGCTCCAGGCCCCACCTCCATGCTGTGTGTAAGGGCTGTCACCGGGCCTGTAAAGCAAACCAATCACAATGTTTACATTTAGTGTGAATCCCACAAACAGTTGTTTTTTCATTATGCTGTTGATCTTTAGGTTTGTTAACTTTAATAATAGGACGAACACTGAGTTGAGTGGCACAAATGGTATCTGCCAGGTTCTGCTGGGCCCTTTCTTATTAGACATCACAGCTCTACAAGGTTGAACAGGCTTGGAGACATTTTTTAAGCTGCACAGTCTTAACTGAGCACCCTGTGGGAAAAGCTGGTGTGAGGGATTAGTCTGGCATTATAAGGAGAAATGAGAGATGTTTCCATGTCTGGCCTGTTGTTCTGGCATGGTAGGACCTTTCATCCTGGATGAGAACTTACATGTTTCCTCTGTATAACGTTAATATGCTTTTGAGTTGAGGTGCGGTGAGGCAGCCGTGTGGAAAGGCCCTGCTTCTTCTTGTAGGTCAGTCTCTGAAGCAGAGGCTAAAACTCAGGACTCTTCTGGCTTCCCTGAATGAAAGCATGATTATTTTAGAGGCCTGATTTTCAGAGCCATCCTCCTGTTAACTAAGTTAGTGGTTATGTCTCTTATCTAATTTGTGGTGTATATGGGCGGCACAGCAATCTTAATTTCAAGAATTAACTAAAAAATCTTTGTAAGCATCCATAATGACTCCTAAGGTAAGGTAATATAACTTTTTTTCAACATAATATTTTTATTGATTATTTGGGAGTTTCAAAAACAAATCCAGTCTGTGTTGCCCATATGCTCTCTGGAGCATGGTCACTCCCAGTGGCCAGCCCTTAAAAAACTGAGTCCTTACCACCCTTACCCCACCAGAAGCCAACAACTATGAAAGAGCTAGATCAGGTTTTCAGATACTTGAGCCAATGGGCAACATCTTATATTCAGTCCACAACGGAGGTATAGATCATAGGTAATGAGAGATTATGAACTCCTTAGCAGCTTGAGACAATGTTCAAAACATAAAAGACTAAATATAATGAATCAGAATCAGGTTAAAAATAGCAGTTATGGGGATTGGCACCCTCCTCTGGCTTTGGTGGAACTTAGCGGGGTAGAATCAGTGAGGAGAGAAAGGGCAGGAGCACATGTGTTCCTCTGCCTCCCTTGCTGGACCATGGTGTCTGGCCAGACGCAGTATTGTTGAGTGGTTAGGAGTGTAGCTAAGGTAGACATGGCTGGCTACTTAAACACAGGCTGTGTACTTACTGGGAGACTTGGCTTTCAGTAACGTAACCACTCTGTGCCTGTTCTCACCAGAAAGCGAGGAAAACCCGGTCCCAGGGTCGTTTCTGTGACATCAGTAGTGCATCAAGCACCATGCTCTGTCATTCGTCACACAGAAAGCTGTAGCCACTTTTGAGCCCTTGGTGTGCCCAGAGAAGCTGTCTCCCAGGGTGTGCCTTGTGCCCTCACCTGTGAGACTGCCTTGGTGATCTGCTTCATTAAGAACACATTCCTTTGTGGTGTATACCTGTCTCCTCCCCTAGTGTAGTTGGTTTTTTTTTGTTTTTGTTTTTGTTTTTTTTTTACTCTTTGGGAGTCCGCCACCCAGTTCCCAGACTTATTCTTACATATAAATGCCCAGCCTTAGCTTGGCTTGTTTCTACCCAGCTTTTCTAACATCTTAAATTAACCTGTCTCTCTTCTACGTTTTTGACTCTTGGCTTTTTACCTTTCATTATTATAAGTATCTTTTTTTTTGTTCTTACTCTGTGGGTGGCTAGGTGGCTAGGTGACTGGGTGGCTGGGTGACTGGCCCCTAGCACCTTCCTCTCCTTCTTTTCTTGCTCTTCCCTCTTCTCTCTCCAAGCCTAGATTTCTCCTATTTATTCTCTCTGCATATCAGTCCTGCCTATCTTTTATCCCGCCTAGCTATTGGCTGTTCAGCTCTTCATTAGACCAATCAGGTGTTTTAGGCAGGCAAAGTAACACAGCTTCACACAGTTAAACAAATGCAACATAAAAGAATGTAACACATCTTTGTGTCATTAAACAAATGTTCCACAGCATAAAAGAATGTAACTCATCTTCAGCTAATATTCCACAACTAATATTCCCTTTGTGAACCCTGCCTCCTTCAGAGCTTTGTGCTGTGAGAGGGTATTTCCTCAGTACTAGCTGCTTCCTTGTCTGTTACTCAGTTCTCTCTGTATTCTCACAGTCCCATCCATTTGAATGTTTTCTCTCAAAACTCTGGGTCAGTCATGTGGTGTTCTTTGTTTGTTTTGCTTTGTTTTGTTTTTATATACCTTCTCGACCATGGATGCTAACCCCTTTATGTGTGTTCTGTAGTAAGAACATTTTCTACTCATTATCATACTAGATGTGTGTTCTGTAGTAAGAACATTTTCTACTCATGTAGTTATGTTTATTTTTCAATTTCTATGTATTTGTTGGTATATGTTCCCTCCCTCAAATTGGGATCCTAAATCTTCAAAAGAATTTGGATGAATACTGGTCTAGCCTGAAACTGGTCTTGTGAAAACACTCTGGTGTAGGTTATTGAAATACAGCCTTGGTAAGGAGTCCCTGACTAAATAATGATCTTACAGCATAGCTTCTAAACTTTGTGAAACATACTTTGGATGGGTTTAAGCAGAATCAGTGGCTGAGGTGTTTAAAATAGTTGATTGCATTCTCTTCTTGGCTTCTGGTCTGCTGCTCTCCAGTTTCCAGTGCATTTAGCAGATCCTGGAACTGTTGGGGTGAACTTCAGTTCTTTATGGGGTACGGACCAGTGAGTGTGTCAGGCCAGAGGACAAGGGGTGGTGGATGGAGTGTGGGTGAGTATGTCAGGCCAGAGGACAAGGTGTGGTGGATGGAGTATGGGTGAGTATGTCAGGCCAGAGGACAAGGTGTGGTGGATGGAGTGTGGGTGAGTGTGTCAGGCCAGAGGACAAGGGGTGGTGGAGTGCAGACATTTCCTGAGAGCAGCATGGGATAGGAGAGGTAGCCCGTGGAAATACACTGGACTGACTTCACAGTGTGGACTGTGTCTGACCTGGGCAGACGGTACTTGGGGCTTGTTTGCCAAGTGTGCACACGCTGCCAACCCTCCGTCCTGCTGTTGTGTAACAGCAGCATTAGTAGTTGGAAGAAGTTAGAATTTGTGGCCACATATAAGGAGGGACATGGTAGCTTTTGTCATCTGTTGGGACCTATCAAACGTTTATAGTCTCTAGAGCAGTGGTTTTCAACCTTCCTAATGCTGCGACCCTTTAATACAGTTTTAATACAGTGTGATGGTGACCCCAACCATAAAATTATTTTCATTGCTACTTCATAACTGTAATTTTGCTACTGTTATGAATCGTAATGTAAATATCTGTTTTCTGAGGGTCTTAGATGACCCCTGTTCTACCCTCAAAGGGGGGTCACAACACACAGGTTGAGAACTGCTGCTTTAGATATTGGTTATGTCTCACAAGTTTTGCACAGAAAGAAATCCATACTATAGTCTTTCCAGTGCCTCCCCTACTTTAAGTAAGGCAAGAGTTTAGCAATTGGTTATTATGTAATTGCCTGTTGACTAGTGATCATTTGACCGTCACAGCAGCACGGGTGAGTATTCCCACAGCAAGTCCACCTTATTCTTCCATAGTCATTTTGTTGTTTTAACATGTTCTATGGAACGTGTGAGGCAGAAGGTGCCTTTCTTACTAACATTGCATGTTGCTTTTAACAGAATTGAATTGCATATGAAGTATGTATCTGTGATTTTGTTTGATGTCAAAGAAAAAACAAAAACACCTGGAGTGTTCCTGTCCTTTATGTTGATGAGAAACCCCCAAACTTAGGAATATTTCAGATTTGTATGTTATTTATGACTTTATTCTTATTTTGTGGGTATGAGTATCTCACTTATGAAAAAACAAGCTGACATATTTTTGTTTTGTTTCTATTTATTCATTTTCGAAAATTTCATACATGAGTACTGTACTTACATCATCCCTACCCCATTCACTCCTCCCTTTAGCTCTTCCCATGTTCCCCAACTCCCTTTCAAACTCACACACACGCACGCGCGTGCACAAACACACACACGCACACATGCATGCACAACCCTGCTGAGTCCCTTTAGTGTATGTTGCTCATATGTATATGTTTTTTGGGCTGACCAACTGAAATTGGATATCTATCATAAGGCTTGTTTCTGAGGGAGTGGGGAGAGGAAGAGGAAAAGAGGAGGAGAGAGGAGAGGGGAGGGGAGAGGAGGAAGGAAGGAGAGAGGAGAGGAGGA
>CABHPH010041417.1:0-20765 GCA_902168325.1 Peromyscus nudipes | reverse complement strand
AATAAATAAATAAATAAATAAATAAATAAATAAATAAATAAATAAATCATAAATATAGATAGAAGAACATTTTTAGGTAACAGAATAAATAAACAGCACTCCCAATGATTCTCTCTAATATCATGCCAGGGATCCTTCATCTACTCAGACATCACATGTCTTTTGTAGAGCTACAAGAGTGTCTGTCTGCTTCTTAACCACGTGAGGTATTACAACAGGCTCCTTCTGTTGCCTTTAGCTCAGGATATGCAACACGGGAAAGAGTGTGGTGTACCTCCTTCCTATGCGCTGTGTCAGAGACATCCCAATGACACAAAAAAGTTTGTCCCTAGGATGAATTCCTACCAGTATGCTTCTGACAGGGTTGTGGAAGGTATATGTTTAAGGCATAAAAATGTGTCTCTAAGATATTTAGTAAGTTGGAAGGACTTGCTGTGAAAATACTTGAGATTTCTTAAAGAAGAATGTTCAAAAAACTTCTGATTCCCTCTTCACTCGTAAATGAGGTGAACCTCCCAAGTTTCTAGAAGTCTCTAATTCTCAAGAGTCCCGGGACTCCGACATATCACGTTGCATTCTCTCTTTAACAAGTTGCAATAGATGCTTATGAATTAACTCCAAGATGTGTCTGTTGAAGCCATGTCTATTTGCTAAAGCTACACTCTCATTAAACACTGTAAAAAGGAAAAGAATTTCCTTCTGAAAGGGTGGTCTCTTGGTGGCCACAGTGAAGGTCACTGACGTGTTTCTTTGCTTTTCAGGAATGTAAGTTCAGCTGGAGAGGAGGCCCGCCGGAGGATGCGGGAGTGTGACGGGCTCACGGATGCCTTGCTGTATGTGATTCAGTCTGCGTTGGGGAGCAGTGAAATCGATAGCAAGGTTGGTGGTGTTTGCATAGATCCAGATTCTTAATGATTAAAGGTACTCCAGAGATTAAGCAACAGCTAGCAGCCATGGGAAGCTATTACAGTATTTCATACTTATGTTCTGAGCCCTATCTTAATTTGAATAATTATAAATTCTTATAAATTAAATTTTGATAACTAATTATTTAATTATACTAAGGGCTTTTTTTTAAAGTGCCTGCAAAACCTTTTTTAAATTTTCAAAAATGTTCAATTAAAGCTTCCAGCATGCTCTGTCTCAATGTCACTGCACTGTTTTAGTTCACAAACTCAAAAGAGAATTAGTTATTAGGTGGGCTTTTCCAGTATTGGAGATACTTTGTTTTGTCTTTATTAAATTAGTCCTTCACAACAATTAGAAAGTTGTAATCTTGTAGTATCCTGATATGTAGCCATATGTCAACATTTACTTTTAAAAAGAACGTATGTGACAAATGTCACTCTTTAATGAGGACTTCTCTACAGCTACTGTTACAGACATTTGGAGCGGAACAAGCCTTTGTTGTGAGAGTCTGTGCATTGCACTTCTTGTGCACCCTCCCTGGCCTCTGTCTACCCCCTAGATGCCAACAGCTTTCCCCGTGCCCATCGCCACCATGGTACAGTTGACCCGAAAACACAGGTCTCAACTCAAGGGCATCAGGCAAAGTTTATCATGGAGCCAGATTTTAGTGGCCATGGTCTGGGAACATGGATTAGGTTCCTCCAAGTTCCAGTGTTTCAACATGGAATCAGTTCCATGGTGTTTCTAAAGTAATAGGACACAGGAAATTGTAAATCAGGGCTTTTAAAATGCATTGGTGGGGACAGCAGAGAAGTAGGTTACAATAAAATGGGAAGAACTTGTTTTAGGCCTTCAGTGTTGTTTGACAGCACTCTTAGCCCTTCCATTTGTAGAAAACTAGAGGTCCACCTAATAACAGGATGTTAGGTCTGATTGTAGGAGAGGCCAAGAAGGTAAAGTGCGATTATGTAGTAAGCTAAAGATCACCCCTACTAAGTTGTGATTAGACTCTGGCTCTGTGACCTTCCAAACACTCCACAGTCATTGAAGTTTCAGTCAGTCTCTCCCTGCAGCCATATTCTCTTCAGGAATTCTCATCTATAGTACCCACAACAGTGTCTCCAGACACGGAGCGTGTCCTGTGAGGAGCTTAGCTGGCACTGCAGTGAGCCACCGCCTTGAACCCCATGGTTTCCGGCACTGACTCTTCGTCAGTTGCCTTTGGAGCAACTGGTGAGGACATCTGCAAGGACGGACGCCATTACCACCCTCCAGCTATGAATACCCAACCCTGGCCTCAAGTATTTATCCATTTAAAAGTGAATCATGAAATCCTATGATATTGTGGATTAAAGTCCTGCCTGAGTAGATGGAGGTTTGAAATAGACAACCTAGGAGGTGTATATAAGGTAGTGTAGTTGTAAAGTCAGATGAAGAGCAAATAAGGGGTTCAATTCGATTGGTATTTGCCTACTACAGTGCTCGCAGGAGGCCCTGTGTTCGAGCCCCAGCACCACATAAACTGCGTGAGGTGGCACCCACCTAAATGCCAGCACTTGGGAGGTGAAGGCTAGAAGATCAGAAGTCCATGCTCATCCTCAGCTACGATGAATTCAGTGTGAGCCTGGGCTAATGAAACCTTGTCTCCAAAAATAAAAGACAACAGCAAAAGAACAATCATTTGGGGGCTGGAGGGGCGGCTCAGCAGTTAAGAGCACTTGCCACTCTTGCAGAGGACCTGAGCTCAGTTTCCAGATCCCACACTGCAGCTAATAACAGTCTGTAACTCCAGTTCCAGGGGGTCCAAAGGCCTCTTCTGGCTTTTGTCAGCATCAGGCCTATACGTGGCACACATGCTTACATGGAATGAAACAATCATGCACATAAAATAAATATAAATCTTAAATAATAGTTCAGTATGCTTAGCCATTAATTAGCTTTATGGGTGAATTAACATAACCCTTCTTAACTTTGACTATACATTAGACAACGTTACCGATGTCTGAGCCTGTCACCCTGAAGAGTTGGGTTCAAGGTGTCTTGCAGGAGTATGGTCCTGTGAACACTGGCTCCACCCACTTGTAAACACCACTGTCTTCCCATCATTGATACTCACCAGGCCTAAAGCCCGTCCTGCAGCACTAACTTCAAGCATGGGATGTTCTATAATAAAGACTCAAGCCTCCCTCTTCTGTGACGTCCCTTAATAACCATTGTAGACCTATTAATATTGTTGACAAGAAAATTAAATCCCTAAACTGGTGACCAGTCAAGAAATCTTGAGTATTTACAGGAGTCTGTTAGTGTAATAGACACACGAGTTATGGAAGAGCTCATGTAGATAGTTCACTGCCACAGCAACGCTGAGCATTTTAATATTCACAGTATCCAAAGGCTGAGGATACATGGAGGTGCTAAGTCTGTGAGTCTCCTGGATCCAAAACAGCTTTCCCACTGTCTGGACCTTGCAGATGAATAAAATAAAAGCCACTGCCTCATGTCTCTGTCAAGCTCCCCTGCTCCCATCTCTGGAGGTTTTAGAAAGTTTTCAGGCACAGGGCTTGGACACCATCATGTTCTGTGGCATAAGCGTCATTGTCTGACCATTTGGATGAGCAGACCCCTAATACATCTGGGAGACCAAAGAGATGATCTGTTTTAATAGCCGTGTTTTTTTTTGTAAAAGATGAAGTTGAAGTGGAGGGTTTCTCTAGACTGGAGTGAGAAGACTTAAGTATCCCTGATAAGTAGGGAGTGTGTTGAGCTGGGCATCAGAACAGGGCCAGTGTCCAATGCCCTCTCCATCCCCCACTCACTAGAGCACTGTACGCAAGTGCTCTCAACTTGTGACAGGAAGGACTGTCTTAACCGCATGCCCTGACTGCTGAAGGGCTCCATCCAATGTGATAAATTACTCCACCAGGCTTTACTGGCTGGATCGTACTATTGACTTTTAACGTATTATTATTGCACCATAATTTTCCACTCAGCCCTCAGTTTGGCTGCTTCTGAGCTTTCACAATGACAAGTTAGAGGGGGAAACATGAGTGCACATTGTCTTTAAGGCCAAAGAAGTTAATGAATAAGAGCCTGGATTCCAAGCAAGCTCGTGGCTCTGCTCCTGTAATTGGGACAGTTTATTGAATGGCTAACATATGGTGGAGCAGTCCACAGATGACTCCCAAATTAGCCTGTTCTAATAGAAAATAAGGAGTCAAAATGACCCTGGTGACCAAGAAGAACACTAAAAAGCACTGTTGACAGTAATGGATGTCACAAACCTAGCGACCAGACGCTACGCGTCTTCTGCTGGTCTCCCTGCTCTTCCTTCTCCTTTTCCACACTCCCTTTAGAGGAATGCTCTTGAACTGGGAACCTACCTAACCCAGCCAGACGACCCAACTCCAGGAAGCTTCATAAGAGGCGCAGTTTTCTTCTCCGGGCCCTCTCCATCCTACCCTCCCTGTAACACAAATTTTAAAAGGTCTTATTAATAAAAACAAACCTGGAGCCAGGTATTGGGGTGAACGCTGAAAGATCAGAGAAACAGAACCAGCCACAGCTAACCTCACCTCACCAATTCCTCAGCTGACCTCGTTTCCTCAAACTGGAAGCCTCTCAGTACTCATCTGGAATGGATCTCAGCTGAACTGCTGCTAAAAGCCTAAAAGCTTAGCCAGCTCTAGTTCCTGGTCCTCACGCCTTATATACCTTTCTGCTTCCTGCCATCACTTCCTGGGATTAAAAGCATGTGTCACCATGCCTGGCTGTTTCCAGTGTGACTTTGAACTCACAGAGATCCAGACAGATCTCTGCCTTCAGAATGCTAGGATTAAAGGTGTGTGTGCCACCATTTTCTGGCCTCTATGTATATCTAGTGGCTGTTCTGTTCTCTGACCCCAGATAAGTTTATTAGGATGCACAATATATTGGGGAACACAATACCACCACACCTCCCACTTTCTCTCCAGCTTCTCCCCACACCATCTCCCTAACTGCAGAGTGATTATAAAGCACTCCTTGAAACTACAGCTTTAGTCTCCCCAGTCTTCCTGGAGGAACGCCGAAGCCCCAGGGGAGAGAAACCACGAGATGCGAAGGAAGGAAGCTTTCTCTCCTGAGTCCTTGATGGAAGAGAAATCAGTTTGAGATGATTTGAAAATTGTCTTGACTTGTGCCATAACATTTTCCTTTCAAGGAGGGACGTGTCTGTCTTTCATGTGTCGTCCTGTGCTTACTTGCTTTCATGCCGGCTTCCTTTCCTGACGTGGAAAGGATGCTCGAAACAGAAAATCAAGTTGGCTCAAAGCCTGTGGGATTAGCAGCCATGAAACTTTGGCAAGCTGGAAAAAGTAGCTAAGGATGGCATGGGCTGCAGAGTATATCCTGAGAACTGCTTTTCTTAACTGACAGTCACAGCACCCCTAATCAGGTAAAGAGCACAGGCTACCCTTTACCAGCTTCCTGCCAATGCAGGCAGCAGGCCAGGATTGGAGTCTGGTGGCGCCGTCTGTTCTGGCACTGACCCCAGCTGGGAGTAAATGGCTTTCAACAGTGAGCTACCTACAGTTGGCTTCACCCATCCCTCTTCCCTCTGTGGCATGAAAGTCTGTTCCCTGCTTTTAGGAGCCACATAGTGGGTCTCCGAAACATGATCGCCAAGATGCAAGGGTTTTCAAAATAAAATTGGGGTGTTTTCTTACCCTTATTGTTTTCCATTTCTTAAGTGTATTTTATTTCTCTATCTCACCCCACCCCTGCCTGCCCCTGTCTGAAGTTCAGAACAAAATTTAAAAGGTCAATTTTGGGGCCCCATGATATGGCTCAGCCTGTAAACATGGTTGCTGCACAAGGCTGGCAACATGGCCTTGATCCACAGAACACACACTGGAAGGAAAGAAACTTCTCCAGAGAGTTGTCTTCTGGCTTCCCTGTGTGTGCTGTGGCATGCATAGACAACACACAGACACAAATACATAGGCACAAATACGCAGACACACAAACACATACCCAGTAAATAAAATAGATTTTTAAAAGTCGGCTTTCTTTCAGGGAAGCACTTTCTGCAGAGGGGCAAAGGACAAATGCAAAGGATCTCTGTCTCAACTCTCTGGTTTCCCGATAGCAGCCCGGGGTGTGTTTTGCCCTCTACAGGGGTGGTCATAAACACCTGGGCATGCTGGGTTGGCGAAAGCATTATTGTGAGACAAGCCTCAGGTTGGCTCCAGCCTGCAGATGCAGCTTCCTGAGCTTCGCTCTCAACTTCTGGAAGCTACTCGAACTTATTTTGTCTCACCTCCACAACTTACTGGTGACAGCAGCAATGGCACCAATCTCTAAATTCATCCCGTTCCCTCCACAGCCCTGTGATGCTGGTGCTTTTATAGGATTGGCTTACTGATGAAGAAACAGAGGCACAAAAGGGTTAGTCACTGTGCACAAAGCCATGCAGCCACGGGCAGAGCTAATATTCACACCAAAGCCGAGACAAAGCGTTGTATGTCCCATGCTCAGGGCCTCCCATGTTCAGCATTATTGAAACTGTGTATTTCTTGATAAATGATGTGCAACAGCGTCCCCAACCGGAGCCGAACTAAGTCCACTCCCTGTGATTTTAGTGACTTGGATTCCTAAACTCCAGGCAGGAGTTGCCTGTAAATGATGATCTTGTAGTTGCGAATTTGTCCAATTCTCACAAGTGCATTTTGATTACCCATGACTGGTGTTTGTTGAAGTACCTAATATTGATGATTATTGTCTCAAGTGAGAAATGGTCTTAGGACCTTCCAAGCTTATCCAGATTCTTTCAGTTGCAGTTGTTAGTGGAGCCCTTGAAAGCAGGAGGTAAATGCATCTGAGGACCAATGTGTCCCTGGAGACTGACTGCCTTTCCAGGGTGGAGGCATCTGCTGAGTCACTTACACTTACCCCTCCATTTCTCTTTTTCTTTTGGGGATGCTGCAGACCGTTGAAAACTGTGTGTGCATCTTGAGGAACCTCTCATACCGGCTAGCAGCAGAAACGTCTCAGGGACAGCACATGGGCACAGATGAGCTGGACGGACTGCTCTGTGGGGAGGCCAATGGCAAGGATGCGGAGAGTTCTGGATGCTGGGGCAAGAAGAAGAAGAAAAAGAAATCCCAGGATCAGGTGATGCTACAGGCTCACAGCTGCATGCCATTATCCCCTTCCTCACTAAGATATTAAAGCTGTATCAATATATATAGATACGGGACTCTGCATTTACAATATATGGTGAAGTCACTAGTGTGTCTGCATGATTTTCCTGTCCTCCAGTTCAGGCTGGATAGAAATTTCCAAAGTAAAGAAAAAGCCATCAACATACTCTGATGACCCAGTTCCTAGAGTGTAGGTAGAAGTAGGTACTGATGCTTGTATGTTGAGTGACAAATGCATTGAATCCTCTTTGGGGATGGAGAAAAGCAGTTGCCATGAAGATGATGGAATGCCCAGGACAGGAAAAATCAGGTAAGAAGGGAAGTGGACAGAAGAGGCATGATATACAGTGTATGTTTGACAACAGATTTCAAAAGCCTTGGTTGTCTTGTTTAACCTTGGGAAGTTGGGGTGAGAGTTCATGGGCTTTACAACTGGATGATGTCAGAATTTGGGTCTTGGGGGAACAATTTTGGTAAATTCAGAACACTGGAGCCAGAGAAGGATAGAATGTTCTGCACTGTAGACCCCTCTAAGAAGACTCCCTGCTGCACAGTGAAAGCCAGGAGGCAGCTATCCTCAGGCTGCTGGTGAGAACAGCCTTCCGTCTGGTCCTGGGGTCCCTAGGATCTGAAAGCCCTCACACTCAGTGCCTCTAGGACAAGGCATGGTGGAGTGGCCCATCTGCAAGCAGCTGAGAAGCCTGCACTGGAGTAGACTGTTTCCAGACACTGCACGTGTCTGATGGACACCAACCCTCAGCTCTGCACAGCATGTCCGCCTTCCCACAGACGTGAAAGTCTCACATTCAGCGTCCTTCTCTGGACACTGAGGTCACATGGCTAGCTTTTCCTGGACAATGTAAAAATGCTTCCAATTGACAAGAGTTTTGTCAACCCATGACCTCATTGACCTGAAGAAGTGTCTGCTAAAGAGAGACAGGGCCCATAGCCATCTCCGTAGCCAAATTTTGAATCCAAGACGATAGATTTATTTGCCAATGCATTTGTTTAGGCAATAGTGCAGTATTCTAAGTGATGTGGGAAACAGTTTTACTTCAAGTGGAGTTTAAAGAAAGTGTTGTCCTTAGAGTAAAGATTAACAGGAATGCCCTTTAAATCTCATTCCTAAGTTTATCTGGAAGGCCTCAGTATCAGAAGTCCATAGCTGTGAGTATCAGCTCTGTGCAGCTCCTGAGTGCTTCCCAGGTACTTCCCACAACATCTGGACCTGCATGTCCTACTTACCCATGCCTCTGAAAGGGCCATGCTCCTTGCTTTGGGCAGAGCCTTCCCACTCTGGGATCTGATCCCCAGTTCTGCCTTTTCCTCTGTCACAAGTCAGAGCTTTGCATCTCTAATCTTTTTGAATGGATTGAAGGACTGAACTGTGACTAACGCAGCTTCTTAATGCCCTCCCACCACAGGGCTGCAAAGGGCATCTCATCCGTGTTCACTGACTATTTTAATGCTGGCATCATACTAGCTGCCATGTCAACCTTCAGTATTGTTTTAGGGGATCAGAGAGCCAGAAAATACAATTCTGCACATTCTCCCCTTAAGCCAACTAAAGCAGGAACTTATAAAGATACAGTGGGTTCCCCTTGTCTGTAGCCATGTTCTGTGACCCCAGGGCCCACACTGCTTTCCCCTGGAAATAACATCCATGGCATAAAGGTACAGAGGAGAAAGCATCTCCCACCACCATAGGAATGTGCTGGGAAAGCCACAAAGGCTGGACCACCTAGATGGACCAAGTAACTCTGGAAGGCGCATTCAGGAAACAACTCTAAAATGTCAGTCTTAACAGGAGGAGCTTTTCACTGACGTTGCCCCCACTCCCCTGTCTGGCTTCACCCCAGGTTTGAGCAGCTACTCCCTTGCCTGAGCCTCTGGTCTGACTCTAGTGTTTCACTTCATAAAATCCTGACTTGACACAGAACAGTCCGAACTCTGCCCAGATGTCCCTTATGAAGTCTTGGATGACGGAGGGGATCAGTGTTGATTGGGCTCAGAGAAATGAGTAACCAGAAGAGAGGGAACATTGTGGGCCTCGCCCAATCACAGCCCTTCTCTCAGGGTGTAAGCCTTCTGGTGAAGCTCTGAGGAGAAGGACTTTGCAGGGCTCACACTGTGCTTGTAGCCACATCCTCTGATAATTTTCAACTTTTCAACCTTGAGTGTGATAAAAACTAGTCATAGATTTTGCCAAAAGTCAACTTAAAATTGTTTATGCTTCATTTTTTCTAAGAATTTTCTTGAAGAATGTTTTGCTGAAACTTTCAGAAGTTAAAATGCTGTGGAATGATGTTGTCTACAATGACTCTTCAGATTTAAATAGCAACCAAATCATAAATTTTTTTGGTTTGTTTGTTTTTTTGCTTGATTGGTTGGTTGGTTTGTTTTGGGCTTTTTTGTTTGTTTTTTAGATTTTCACCATGAGCTAAATATATACAAAAACTATTTGGAAGTTCCAAAAATTCAGTGTCAAACTTAATTGGGGGTGCAAACTGACAACTATGCTGGTTTGGAAAACCATTTGGTGTATTTTGTCCATTTCAATATAGTGTTTGAATAGTCAGAGGTGAAAACCATTTGCAGTTACAGACTTGTGGAAAAAAACAGGGGTGAAGATCCAAAAACTGGAAACAGGGTGACAGCAGAATCTGAGGTAAATGAGGGGTGCAGGCAAGGTTCTGTGCACTTCATGCTTTCTGCAGGGAGAGAACTCTGGTCTGTGGTGCTACCTGCTGGGGAAGAATGATGCTGGGGCCAGTCCAGCTTCTCCTGGTTAGACTAAGAAGTGATTTCCCTGGCCATTCCCTGTAGTTCTTTGCACATAGGGGATGAGGCAACCATTTGGAAACAGGAATGAAAGAGCCTACAGGAATTAGAGGCAGGATCCAGGACCCCAGTTCATCACCCTTACCAGGTCATAGCAGGCTGAGCAATGCAGATACCCCAAGGTCTCTGTAGGACAAAGCATAGTTGTCTTCTTTGACTCCAGACCAGCAGACCACCAATGACCACTTAGCAAGGTCATTTAAAAGTAGTGCTCAAGCTGGGTGCCTGGGCTACACACCTGTAATCCCACAATCATGAGCCTGAGGCAGGAGGATAGTCATGAGTTCAAATACAGCCTAGCCTCATTGTAAGACCCTGTCTCTAAATTACCAAATTTGCCTAGAAGCATCCAGAGAGTTCTACATATATAGCTTTAAATATGATCAGAATATCATCTGACCCTGAGATGTCTGCTGCCCCAAAGTCAGGAGTTGGCTGTGCCTTGCATCTGCTCTTAGCTGCTGTGTATGCTGGACAAGCGCTCAGCGCCAACCACACCACCACCCCTCAAACCTGGGTTTTTAACGAGTATTTAGTGTTTTGAAGAAAATACATAATACAAGCTTTAAAAGTGCTGGAAAGCATTTGTGTATACAAATATAGATGTATAGATGACAAAGATACAGATGAACCTTCCTCAATTTCATGATATGTGTGTCATATGAACAATGAAATGTATGTGTATGCAAAATAGTCCAGGAAAATACAATGGGATCCAAGATCACCTGGTTCTGATCATACTCAGTAACGTCATTTACAAGTAATGTTCAAGCCAGATGCCTGTGGTACACACCTGTAATCCCAACAATCAGGAACCTGAGGCAGGAGGATTGCCGTGAGTTCAAATACAGCCTAGCCGGGTTGGAAGACCCTGTATCTAAACAAAACCAAGATGTTGGGATATTGTTCAGCTATAGAAAATTCCCCAGCAGGCATAAGGTCCCAGGTCTGATTCCCAACACTGCAATATATTTATAATTGCAAGAGGTCCTGTGTAATGAATTCCTTGTATTACTATAAAAATGCATGACACTTTTCCTCTTATATTTAAGATGCCTCAGAGAGAGGTGGAAAGGCCTATATAAAACCAAAGGATTTGTATTCACAACACAGACCTCCCACTACAGAAGAACCAGACAGTGACCAGGAAGCCAGATGATGACATCACAATTGGTTTAATGATGGGCCTAGTGCCTGATGTTTTCTAGACACTTGCATCCACCCCTAAATTTGGCCAGGCACAATAATGCCCTCCTTTTTTTATTTAAAAAAAATTTTAATTTTACATACTATCCCCAGTTCCCCCTCCCTCCCCTTCTCCCGCCCTCCCACCCCCAATCTCACCCCCCATCCACCCCTCAGAGGGGGTAAGACCTCCCTTGGGTAATCAACAAAGACTGGCATACCAAGTTGAGGCAGGGCTCATCTCAGAAATGTTTCCTTGAGTTCCTTGATAGGGCTAGTTCGGGAAAATGTATACCGAGAAGGTTATGTCACATTCTTGCTTTCATTTAATTAAGTGATTGTTATGGAAACATACCTGAACTATCACCCTGAGTATGGACCTATGTGAAAAGTGTATGCTTTGCCCTCTCCTATAAAAGCTCTTGGCAGCTAACTCTGCTCAGTGTCTGTTGCTGAACCAAAAAGCCCAAAGTCCCTGGTGTCCCTTTCTGGAAAAAAAACTTCCCCAAATGACTACTCGTCAGGATTCTCTCTGTCCCAAAGTACAGTTTGTGATGACAGTCTAGCCTTTCAGGGCAATGGAGAAACCTGAAAAAGTAGAAGACAAAATTAATGTATTTCCTCTTTTGCACCTATTGTACAAAGAAGCCCTCTGAGATTTGTTTTTCAACTTGGCACGTGGTCAAGGACCCGAGACCGGTACACTGACGGGTTCTGCTCCATTGTAACTGAAGGGTCACACCACACTGTTCTACTCTTGGCTGCAGGCCAGGCAGACCTAGGCCTCACGCAGCATGAGCCTGACACTGGGAAAACTGCTGAGATAAAAGCAAGCAGAAACAACAGAGTCCTCTAGAGCTTAGATCCCCTGTCCCGTGGGTCGCCAGGAGGCCCTCCTCTCAAAGAGATGAAAAGTCAGGTATGTGTTCACATGAGTGACAGGGAATTGATCAGGTTCCAAACATGATTCTGACCCAGTGTTTTAAACAGGATAAATTTTCTGCTGCGATCATCTTCGTCACATGATCTGGTGCATCATTATCACTGTAAGAGATAATATTTTGCTTCTTGCAGAGCTCCTTCCTCGGTTGTAGATGCTAAATGCTTAGATTAGTGAAAAGTTTCATCTGTAAAACTCTCCTTGGCATTGCTTCACTACTTCACTGCAAGAATGATTCCTCACAACCAAAGGGAACCTCAGTTCCACTCTTCCAGAGCAACCCCATGTAAAAACTGCCTGCTGGTCCCTAATCTACTCCATCTCTTCATCTAGTTAGACTTCTCTCATAGTCTCTGGAGTTGGATACATCAGTGGGTCCTACAGAGGGTGGATAGAAGGTCTGTATGGATCTTTTTTCTATATGCGACTTTCAGGCCAACACCTGGCACCAGCTGTGCTGTATGGCCATTGAGGTGTGGCCTCTGGTACCTCTAGGTCTTCTTTAAAATGGGTGTTCACAGCCAGGATTTGTCCAGTCTCATTTTTTTTCTTTCCTGAAGAGATTTTGTATCAAAGTGGCTGGAGATGGTAAACCCCACAATCTGCTCTTTCTTGGATTTTCATCTTCTCTGCATGATATCACATTGACAATCAGCATCTAGAATTATCAAGAAACCTAATCTAATACACATTCTACATTAACATCATTTAAGAGCTTAGAATATGTAGACTGAGAAGATGACTTAGTCAATAAAGTATTGAATTCTCTCTCTGAAATCTGTGTAAAATAAGAAGCTGAACATGGCAGTGTGTCCTTCCCATCCCAGCACTAAGGATGGGAATATGGGACCCCTAGATTACTTATATGTTCTTCCTGGTTAGAATGACAATGTCTAAAAAAAATTAAAAGATGGTTTATGCCTTAAGAACAACACCTGATGTTATCCTCTGGTCTACATATATGCACACACATCCAGCCCAAATATACAAGCCCATACATATGAGCACACACACTCAAGTACACACATAAATACATACATATATGCATACACACATAACTTAGATTTTGCATGCATGTAGGGTACATGTGTGTCAAAGGATCCTTGCAAATGCTGTTTTAGATCATGCTGTAATAAAGGCATACTTTGACCCCGAGGGATTATCATAGCATTCTTAAATGCTACCATGTACCCCATAACCTTCCACAATTTTCTTCAATCTTTCAGATTTTAGTACAGGGCTCCAGTCTTTTGGAAACCCATCAAATCATGTATGATATTGGCCTGAAAATGAGACTCTGATACTAAATAGTGTGCAATATCTACAGGTACAAATGTAAATTTTATTACTCATTCAAAATGTTGCATTGGAGACTTGAATTCATTTGGCAGTGTTTCCCAGCAGACAAAGCAAATGTTGATTATGAAAAGAAATTCAAGTGGCTTCCACCTCTGGATTCTGTTTCCACAGATGCAACCAGCTATAGACAGAATACTCAGAGGAAAAAAAAAAAGTCTGTTCCAAACATCTTCAGACTCTTGTAGTTATTCTTGAAATAATACAGTATAGCAGCTATGTTCACATAAGTTATACAATGTTATGTACATCTAGAGATGATTTAAAGCAGACAATTGGGAACAGGTTATATGCAAACACGGCACTATTTTTGTGTGGGAATTTGAGCATGGATTTTGGTATCTGCTGAGGGCCCTGGAACAAATACCCCCCAAAACACTAAAAGATGACTGCATATATACCCATCATGTGTAAATAGTATGTAGGCAAAATAGAAACATACTACAAGAAGAAATACACATGCATACACAGCATCCTTGCCTGTGGGAACAAGTTTAATGTTCATACATCCATCATTGTGGATCTTTTTCTTTGTACATACACCCATAGCTTTGTTTGACCCTTCAGAGTACAATGATACTCTGTTGTTTGGTTGGGTGCAGACACATAGATTCTTCTAGCAAATCTTTCCAACTGCTGCAGACCACCACCCTACAGTTTTCAGGAGCAGATGTTTTATATCTTTCAGAGCTCTTATCTTTCGGAGACTGAGCCCCTCTTCCTGGTCCAAGAGCTCTTCACATCTGCAGTCCATAAGCAGAAACAGACAAAGAAACAAGCATTTCCTTCCCTTTAAACATATCACTGATCTCCAGGTGGCCTGTGCTTCACAGCAGCACCATAGCTGCCTGGGGTTCTACAAAGTAGAGTGCTTCCCTAGAACCTCCTAGATAAAGTGCGCTTCAGTATGGCCTTAATGAACAAAAAGGGATACAATGGAATATCAAGTCGGTCCAGTGAAAGATCTCTCTGAGAAAAGTATCCTTGTTCAAATTGTGTAGCAGCGCCTACACATGGTAGTCACAGTAGATCTTTTATTCATTTCACTGCTCATAAACTCTCTGCAAAGAATGCAGCCCCTTCTTACGGGCACTCAGGCGACCTCTCCTCTACCTGCCTTGGCCACTCTGTGATGGGGAGAAGTACAGGGAAAACCCAGTGTTCTACTGCCAGCCACTTATCACCTGATACAGCATGGCCTGTCTCCTTCCTGGCAAATAGCCCTTTAGTCTGGGAAGCAGAAAAGCTACTGAAAATTCCATCCTGGACTCATGCCATAGTGTGCTGACCCAAGCCTTTGCTTATAGAAATTTGGGTTGCTTCCACATTTTCATTGATATAAACTGTAGTAAACATTTGTGTAGTCAAATCTCTCCTAGCTCTTTAGTTACTTCTTAAAGATTGATTCTCCACCATGAAACATTTAGACCAAATGAATGTCTTAGGACTTTGGATGCACAAACCAGTATTTATGTTTTTGCCTGTATATGGCATATGTAAAATATGATTGTGTTCCAATGTAAATACACGTGAGTGTATATGAGTATGTGCACACATGCATGTGGAGGCCACAGGTTCCTCCGTTGCACACCTCATTTAGACAGGGTTTCTCACTGTACTGTAGCTTAACCATTTGGCAAGATCAATGGAGTCAGCCAACCCCAGACATCCTTTTGGCGTTGCCTTCCATGTGTGGGGATTGCAAGTGGATGCCACTATGCCCGGCTTTTTTCAGTGGGTGCTGGGTTCCCAGACTGAAGTTCTTGTGTTTGAACATGCTGACTGAGCCCCCCAGTATTTGTCTTAATTACCCTGCAAGTGATAATTTAAATAGATGAATTTGGTTTTACATAGATAATCACCTAGTGACTGTGTCCTTTGTGGCACTATTGGTGACCTTAAATTTTCATGTCTTAATGTCACAGTGGCTGCCTTCTTTCCAGACAGTTTTCTTCCTTTTAGTAACCAGGGTTTTATTTTGCTGCTTAATCCCACTTCCTTTCTGGCCATCTGCTGCTTTCTGTCACTCCTGCTGCTGGCTGCAGCCTTGTCTCACTCCACTCTCACCCCGCCATATGCTGGGATCTTGTTGACTTAAGACACCGTGTTCAGTGTCGCAGAAGCAGCACATGGCGCATTCCCATGAGGACTGGCTGCACAGTCCCATTGTTTCCGTCCATGCCTGAGATTCTTCTCCTTCTTCATCACCTCTAAGAGCACCTCAAGGGCATTGTTTAAGTTCAGGGAGATCGCAGACTGAAAAATGCGTCTTGATTGAATTTGCTTAGTTTTACCCCCAAGACTATTGGACCAGGGTTTCCGGGTCTAGTGCTGAAAACGTTTTGTACTGGACAATCCTCTGTGTTGGGTCTGTCCTGTGCATTAGTGTTTGTCAGCATCCCTGGGCTCGACAAGTAGATGCCAGTAGCGCCTCTTCCACCAGCTGTGACAACCAAAACTCCTTCCAGACATTGCCCGTGGCCCCTTTGAGAGGGACAACTCTCCAGGGAGCAAGACCATCTGAGTCACCAAACAACCAACCAAGACAGTAGTTATCAGAAAGATGTTAACATGCCAGAGACAGTGCCTCTGCAGATAGCAGACTTTAGGTTTCCCTAGGCTAGGATGGGAAGGCTGGAGCAGGAGAAGAATTCAGGAAAAAAACAGTGCTACTCCAGTGGTTTCAACACAGTGATGTGGAAAAGCGTACAGATGATTCCAGTAAGGCTGAGCTGCCCTGGTAACACATCTTCTATCCTGAGGATCTACCACCCAGACCCCATGACTATCCCCAGGGCTATCTTTGCCTTTGTTCAGCTACTTTGTAGCAAAAGCCCCCATGTTGTCTCCTCCTTGACACAAGTGTTCAGTCTCTTCCCGTTGTCTGTAAGCAAAACCTGGAGACAATGCAGTGTCTCGCAAACACAGCTGACTAGCCCAATCAACTTCAACTCGGCCCAACCTCAGCTATGCTCTGTGGCCTCTGTACAGCACTTGCAGAAATCCACACAACTGAGCTGCCCTCACTTTTGGAATTCCCAAAAGACAGCATGAAATATCCTTTCCCTTCTGGCTTACAGCTAGAGTTTTTAAATCCCTACCCCTGCCGTCTTTCTCCCACCACACCCCCATCCCCAAAAGGCTGGGGGTGGTCAAGAATATACCCTGAAGGCAAAAATCATTTTGTGCTCTTCAGACCATACCTCACGACAATGGCATTGGGGGAATGTGGGGTTAGACTGTTATTCTTGGAGGCATTGTATCCAGGCTGCAGCCCAGTGAAATCAAACCCAGCTTGAGAAAAGAGTCTGCATACTAACCTACTTTGTCTTCCTACATTTTACAGCCTGTGGCTTCCGCAGGAAGGGAAAAATGGGATCTTAAGTCAGACTGTTCCCCATTGCTGCGAATTCTCTCCCTTTATCGTGCAGCAACTCCTGTCTCCTTCGTTCTTTAGTTCACTGGAATGCCTTTAGGTAGCATTTGCCTGCACATATACAATGGCTGTGGTTGTCCCTAAATGGCCAAGGAATCTAGGAACTATGGATACATTCTGCTGGTAAGGCTGACCCTTGCTGTCTGAGTCCCTAAGATACAACTCACCAAGAAAACGTATTTTTGGAGCATCAATTTAACTGGCTGAGACTAGAGTAAGGCCATTGACTCTCTGGGTGGAAGAAGCCAGTCTTCTGATACTTCTCCTTTGGTGGGAATCCTTCGACCAGTGTAATCAGTGGGTTTTATTTGTTAGCAAGTC
The DNA here is from genome assembly GCA_902168325.1 of Peromyscus nudipes. Classification (NCBI taxonomy): domain Eukaryota; kingdom Metazoa; phylum Chordata; class Mammalia; order Rodentia; family Cricetidae; genus Peromyscus; species Peromyscus nudipes. The sequence goes on along the minus strand of CABHPH010041417.1, from coordinate 3,598 downwards.
GGTGGTACACAGCCTAGGGCAGGGAGGACACTGAGAGCTGGTAAAGAAGAGCTGAAATCGTCCTGTACTTCTCCATATTCAGCATGAGCTTTGGGATTAATAAAGAGAATTATCCTATGAGTCTTCTTAGGACCCTGTTTGCAAAGTCCCTTTGTAAATTGTATTACATTGTCACCTGGTTTTATTGGTTTCTGATTTTTTATCCCTAAGTTATGTCTTTCTCTTCATATAAAGGACAAATGACTTCAATTTTTCAATCCTTAACCTAACTGTAGTAGAAACATTTTAAGTAGAATCCAAACCCAACAAGGAAACCAAAGAGAACTGTAATAGTTTTAACTGCCACTTGGTAATTTGTACATACTTTGGGGTGCAGTATGATATTCTAGTCCATACAAGTTAGTTACAATAATTGCGTCAGCATGGTTGACATATTCATCTCCTAAAGCATGTGTCATTTGTGTTGGAAACATTTAAACTCCTTCCTACCAGCTATTTTTAAAGGATACGGTCAACAAGGCAAAGCGACAGCCCACAGAATGGGAGAAGATCTTCACCAACCCCACATCGGACAGAGGACTGATATCCAAAATATATAGGGAACTCAAGAAATTAAACATCAAAATTCTCAACAGTCCAATTAAGAAATGGGCTATAGAACTAAACAGAGAATTCTCAGCAGAGGAAACACGAATGGCTGAAAGACATTTAAGGAATTGCTCAACATCCCTTATCATTAGGGAAATGCAAATCAAAACAACTCTGAGATACCACCTTACACCAGTCAGATTGGCTAAGATCAAAAACACTGAGGACACCTTGTGCTGGAGAGGATGTGGAGCTAGGGGAACTCTCATCCACTGCTGGTGGGAATGCAAGCTTGTACAGCCACTGTGGAAATCAATATGGCGCTTTCTTAGAAAATTGGGAATCAATCTCCCCCAAGATCCAGCTATACCACTCTTGGGCATATACCCAAGGAATGCTCAACCATACCACAAGGGCATTTGCTCAGCTATGTTCATATCAGCATTATTTGTAATAGCCAGAACCTGGAAACAACCTAGATGCCCTTCAACCGAAGAATGGATAAATAAACTGTGGTACATATATACAATGGAATACTACTCAGCAGAGAAAAACAACGACATCTTGAGGTTTGCAGGCAAATGGAGGGATCTAGAAAAAATCCTCCTGAGTGAGGTAACCCAGACTCAGAAAGACAAACATGGTATGTACCCACTCATAGGAGAATACTAGTTGTGGAACAAGGATGACTGGTCAGCCACTCACAACACCAGGGAGGCTACCTGGAAAACAGGACCCCAAGAAAGACACGGGGATCGTCCAATGATGGAGAAATGGATGAGATCTACATGAACAGACTGGACGTGAGTGGAGATAATGAGGGGCGAGGGGCGAGGGAAAGAGAACTTGGGGGAGCGGGAGATCCCAACTGGATCAAGTGCAGAGAGGAAACACAGGGAATGTTCATGATAAATGAAGACCGCATGAGAATGGGAAGAGGCAGAGTGCTGGAGAGGCCCACGGAGATCCACGGAGATGCCCCCACAATAGACTGCTGGCAATAGTCGAGAGGTACCCCGATCTGACCTACCCTGGTGATAGGATGGCCAAACACCTTGATTGTCGTACTAGAAGCCCCATCCAGTGACTGAGAGAACTAGATGCAGATATCCACGGTCAGGCCCTGGGTGGAGCTCCGGGAGTTCAATTGGCGAGAAGGAGGAGGGTTTATGTGAGCTAGAGTTGTTGGGACCAGGGATGGATGGAATACAGGGACAAGTGACCAAAGAAACGGAAACACATGAACTGTGAACCAATGGCTGAGGGGCCCCCAACTAGATCAGGCCCTCTGAATGGGTGAGACAGTTGATTGGCTTGATCTGTTTGGGAGGCATCCAGGCAGTTGGACCGGGTCCTGTGCTCAGTGCATGAATTGGCTGTTTGAAACCTGGGGCTTAGTAGAGACCCTTGGCTCAGCCTGGGAGGAGGGGACTAGACCTGCCTGGGCTGAGTCCACCACGTTGATCTCAATCCTTGGGGGAGCCTTTGCCCTGGAGGAGATGGAAATGGGGGGTGGGCCGGGGAAAGGGGGGCGGGGTGGCAGGAGGGGTAACGGGGTGATCTATGACTGATATGTAAAGTTGAATTATATTGTAAAATAAAATAAAATAAATTATAAAAAAAAAACATTTTTAAATACATTTGCTTTTTTTTTCTTTTATTGAAAATAGGTGCTTTTCATACAGCATATTCATATTCACTGGGTAGCTGAGGCTGGACTACAACCTCATATCCTCCTGCCTTCAGCTCCCAGGTGGGGATTGCAGGCATGCACCACCATGCGAGCATCCCATGCACCACCAAGCCAGCATCCCATGCACCACCAAGCCAGCATCCCATGCAACACCATGCCAACATTTCATACACCACCACCAAGACAGCATCCCATGCACCACCACACCAGCATTCCATGCACTATGCATCCCATGCACCACCACACCAGCACCTCTGGTGCTCTCACCCTGTTTTGTGCTATTCCAATTTGTTTGTGTTTGTTTTATCCTATTTTTATTCTTCTTCTTTAGATGCCTTTTTGTTTTCTAGCAAGAAACAGACAGGGTGTGGATTCTGATGGCGGGAAGATGGAGATAATCTCTACTAGCTATTTTGAAATAGACAATTACTTCTTGCTGATTACTGTTATATGCTCTGCTATAAAATACTGACCATTGCTCTTGCTCCCTGGCAGCACCTGAGTATATATGACCCACCCACTGATACACTGTCACTCTTAGGTTATTTTCTTCATAAGCACACATTTCTTCCAAGAGCCACCATCACCCGCCCTCCTGCCGCCAGCCCTGCTCATAGTAAGCCAGTGCATCCAACTTAACTAGTCAAGCAGCTTGTCATTCTCTCCTCTTCCAAAAAATAAATAAATAAATACCTTCTGTGCATGATCATCTGATGATCCTTGGGAAAGTACATGTTTTCCATACGTGGCGATTTTAAAGAGTACAGGCAATGAATTACTTTCTGCTGGTATACATCATGTAGTTGTATATTTGAAGCTGGTGGGGAAAGTGTTGGCAACATGTCACTGGGTGAGGCACTGTCTAGGATGGCAAACACAACCCTCCATGCCCATTCAAAGTTTATTGCCAGCCTGTTCTCAAGAGTCCTTCATGGCAGAGAGGTCACTGTGCAGCTAACCAGTTCTCTAGCATGAAAGTTTGTTCATGCTTTAGACTGTTATCCTTTGAAAACAATCTCTGGTTATAACCTGCTTGATCCTTCACTTTGTAAACTGTAAACACATGGGCAAAACCCTCCATTCCAGTGAATTCGAGGATCTTCAGCTGTAAGTACACTCTTGGGAGCAGGGCGGTGGTTGAAGTATTATAGTACTCTGTAGTGCACTATAACTTCAACCACGGCTCAGGGGTTGAAGGCAGTGGCCATGCAAGCTGGATAGCCTGAGATGGGTCACAGAACCCATGGTGGAAGGAGAGAACTGATTCTCAGAGTGGCCTCTGACCCTCCATGTGCACCTGTGCTTACACATGTACCC
>CABHPH010041413.1:0-10146 GCA_902168325.1 Peromyscus nudipes | reverse complement strand
TTAACTTCACTATTCATTCAGTTACAAGATACAATCAGGAAAAGGAGTCATCCTTTATATATAACTCACATTCGATCCCATACCGGTCTGCCAGGCCCTCTAGCACAAGGCAATGATGAGATTGATAAATTATTGATAGGAAATGTGCTGGAGGCCTCAGAATTTCATAAAAAACATCATGTCAATAGTAAAGGTTTAAAAAAAGATTTTTCCATAACCTGGCAACAAGCCAAAGAAATAGTAAAGAAATGTCCTACTTGTTCCTTCTACAATCAAACACCATTACCAGCAGGATGTAACCCAAAGGGTACTCAGAGGAACGAAATCTGGCAGATGGATGTGTTTCACTTTGCAGAATTTGGAAAATTGAAATATGTACACCACACCATAGATACTTATTCAGGATTTCAATGGGCAACTGCTTTGAGTTCAGAAAAAGCTGATTCTGTAATCACTCATTTGCTAGAAGTTATGGCCATCATGGGTATACCTGCACAAATCAAAACTGACAATGCTCCATCATATGTCTCTGCTAAAATGAAACAGTTTTTTGCTTATTACAATATAAAGCATGTTGCAGGTATACCACATAATCCTACAGGTCAAGCAGTTATAGAAAGATCAAACAGAACTCTAAAAGATATGCTAAATAAACAGAAAGGGGTAACAAAAACCCCCAGAAACAGATTACATAATGCTCTATTAACTTTAAATTTTCTCAATGCCAATGAGAAAGGAACAACAGCTGCAGAGAGACACTGGATAATAGAAAAAACTACAGAATTAAATCAGTCTATATACTTTAAGGATGTGCTGACCTCAGAATGGAAACCAGGATATGTGTTACACTGGGGACGAGGTTTTGCTTATGTTTCTACAGGAGAGGAAAAGCTGTGGGTACCATCAAAATTGATAAAGGTTCGATTTGAACAAGAGAGATCTCTTAATTAGAGGAGGTGATAGTTCATCAACTATCCAATTTAAACTAACTTATACCAGTAACACATGCCTTTTCATTTAATCAGATAATAATTTGCCAAAAAGGAACATCCCCCAAAAAAAACCGTGGGGAAAGGTTTTTGTTTTTGTCTTTTAGGAGAATGACGGTGAAAGAATTTGAAGAACATTTGACAAATGGGACAACTGAAGAAAAGGGACAAATCGTCTATCCCAAGAAACAGAGTGAAATGGTGTATGGGTATATCATCTAAAAAATTTTTATGTCTTTCTAAATGTTTGTTTCTGCTTTTTTTTAAAGAATTAACACTATTGGTCTTCTAATAGTCCTGATTCAATTAAAATTTAAAGCTGACTTTAGAGTTGGAGAATGGTTCTCTCCTTCTTTAAACTCAAGCATGTTGTTAAAAGGAAAATGCAAACTCCCTGTATCATGCCAGAAGAAGAGCCATCTTCTGCTATGGGACAGAAAAAATTAATTAAGGGACTATTCTATTACTAATCTCAACTCTTTGATTCTATTCTGATTCTTTAAACTGTTCTTAAAGTATGAATTCTATATCAAAGTTTACAAGATTAATATATATATATATAGATAGATATACATTTTAAACTTTGTTAAGATATGAATGGTCATATAGAGTACTAACTAATTCTAGAAAAAAAGGCTTCAATTAGCTGCATATATGTCTTTGTGTTCGAGTCTCTTATCAGTTTTCTGCAGGAATTCACGGCCAGGCCTAACATCAACTGAAGTCTCCAGGAAGAAGATGGGGCCCCACAACAACAACAATTCCACGTGGACAATAATAACATCACTAAGCTGGCAAACATCATCTACAGATCAGCTTTGAACTACAAAATGCTCAGAGCAATTTTGAGAAAACTAGCTGAAATGATCCAGTCTCAAAGACTACTTGATTAAGGATTTGAGATAAAACCTGAACTTTGGCATTATACACAAACTGGATAACGAAGGATATAGTTACCTTTCCTAGAATTTGACAATTAACCTAAAATTTTTCTTTTCAGAACAAAGATACCTTCGCCCATACCCAGCAGGAAGCAATTTTAAGAATACGACGCCCACATTCCCAAAGAGGTGGTGTGGGACGGATGGTTTTTTGGTTTTTTAATGGGTTTTGGGTCTGGGATAATTTTCATTGTTTAGAGGGGTTGGTTACAAATTGTTGTCAAGGGTTAGGAAAAGAGCTAAGCAAAGGAGATTAGATTTAAGGTTCTTGTTTAAAAAAAAAAGAGAGAGAGAGAGAAAGAAAGAAAATTATTAGTTTTAAATATTTTACATTGGATTGGATTGTTTTGTATACAAATTATATATATTGAAATTGATATTGTTAGAAAATGCTGTATGTATATTTCTAATTGTACTTATACCGTTCATTTAACAAAATAATGCAAATTGCTGATTCTTGAATGTTATTATTACCAACTATTAGGATATAAAGAAATGAAAGTTAGTAGTTAGACATTACAATAGAACTTGTAGTCATATTAGGTATATTTTCAAAATTGAGCAGATATATTTTAGATAGAGAGGTCATCTTCAAACCCTTCAGAGATCTACAGAATATGGCATTTAAAATGTTTTAATAACTTAGAAAATTTTTCTTTTTTGTTATAACTATGAGACATGTCGGCTCCTGGCAGTACCAATCTACTTCAGAGAGAATATGGGCATTGAAGAAACTGCATATGGAGTTAACTTTCATTGTGGCAAAAGTTAGCCACTGGACAACAAAGTATCTTCGAATCAACTGCTGACAACCGGACAAAATGGACAGACAGAAATGAAACAAAGGACTACCAATTCTTGCCAAAACAAGCATGGTTATGGCTTTATCAAAAGGCATCTTCTGAGGCCAGGACAATATGGCACCATCCCTGAAGTGGCCTTCGCAATCTGGAAAAGGTACAGTGCCTTTTTCTTTGAAGGCAGCTGAACAGGCAGTGGGCCGATGGCTTCTGATGTGCAATGGACCAGCAGCTGAAACAGTTATTCTTGAAGAGTAAGCTCATGCCTCTCAATAGCAGACTGGCATTTAATAGAGGGATGTGGAGAAGTACGGGATGCTGAGATGAAGCCACATATACACGGTCAAGAAGAATGGACAGCTGAATTAAAAAACCATCAACAATTTCCAGAATTTAAAATCCTGAATCATGACATGACACTAATGGAATTCAGGTATTTCTGGTACATGGACTGCTCTCACCCAAGGTGAGGTTGAACTGTTGACCTTGTGTATGTCCTACTTCACAAATGAGTCTGTCAGATACGCTAAGCCTATAGGCTGATGATGATGCCCCAACACTGCGGAGAAACCTCAGGTGACTGTCCAGGCGGCTGGCTGTTTCTGTCAACTCACAATTTTTTGGAAGTTGCTTGCATGTACTTCCTGTTTTTATTTTTGTTAGCTAATATTATTTCCTTCTTGGGTCTCTGAAGGAGTTGAAGATTATTTAGTTATAGTTGAAGATTAATTAGGATAGAAAGTGAATTAGATACTATAGGATAGATAATAGAATTATTTTTTCTGAATTTGTTAAATACAAATAGACTAGACATTGTTTAGGTATTTATTACTTGTATATATTGTATATAGTTATTGTACTTCTGTATATAGTTTTTCTTATGTTAGTTATAAGTGTTTTCCTTTTTTCTTTTTATTAAAATAGAAAGGGGGAAATATGGTGATATTTTTCTTTTGTATCAAAATGTTAATTGTATGTTAATAAATAAAGTTGCCTGGGGGTCAGAGCTATTAGCAAGCCATAGGAAAGCAGGGCAGTGGTGGTGTACGCTTGTGATCACAGCACTTGGTAGACAAAGCTAGGTAAGTCTCTGTATGTTCAGGAATACAGCCAGCATTGGATACACATGCCTTTAATCTCAATACCAACCACAGAACACCTGGAGGTCTATACAGACAGGCCGTGATGAGGCAGTCCTGTGGTTGGGTTTACAACCAATGAGAAGGCAGAACAGAGACTATATAAAGACTTTAAACAGGAAGTAGCGGCTCCTTCGGAGAGGTAGGGCCACTGCAGGAGGAAGGGTAAGGTTTTAGCTCTTAGCTCTGACCTCTTGGCTTTCTTCTTTGCATTGGTTCTGTGTTTCTTATTTATAAGACGGTTGGTTACATCTACAAACCAGGTCAAAATTAAGGCTAACATGATGTAACTGTCCCTCATTCAAAGAGAATCATGTTATAAACTTGGAATACGTGGTGATGTTGTTGTCTGGCCTTCTTTCATATCTGAAACTTACATTTGAGAAACTTTGATATTCTCTTACTTGATGTTCCATCAGTGCACCACAGCTACGTCTCCAGCTCCCAATGGTTTCCATTGCATTCTGGGGATTCTGGGGCTCTGAAACACTGTCCATGGGATCTACACCACAAGGGTTAGAGAATGAATACAGTGTTGAGCTGTTGTTTATAGCAGCAGGGGTTCCCGTTGTAGTCCAGGAGAACAATGCCCGGAGTTTGATGAATATAGAGGGTAGAGGCCAAGTCCCAGTCACCCAGGAATGAATCTCCACCACTACCAAACCCCTGCCCCACCATGCTGATCTGCCCTACTGAAATGACAAGGATGACGCAGGAGTTTCTTTTGAAATATTTATTTGATTCCACCTATTACTCTTCACTGAGGAGGCAGAGAAAGAAATTGACACATACAAAACATAATGATTCCAAGGTTGTCAGAGAATATTCAAGGAATACCCACTGTCTCCTCTTAGGGCTTTGGTGGTTATAAGAAGTTGACCATGGCTGATGAAGGCTGGTTTCTCCAGGGCCAAACCAGGAAGTAGGTGTGGCACAGTCAAAAGTTTTCAAGTCTCCCATCAGGGAATCAAGAATCCCGTCTGTACATCATTTGCAGTGGGTTACATTGAAGCGCTCCAGGAGGCACAGGGAAGCCATAATCCGAAGGCTGGTACACATGAGTCGGCCATAGCATTGGAGGCTGAGAGTATGTGTGAAGCCTGGGGTTACCAGCTCCTTCATCATAGAGAGGTCCTGTGGGAAAAGAAAGAGAGAGAGAGAGAGAGAGAGAGAGAGAGAGAGAGAGAGAGAGAGATCTCATAAGCATGGTGCCCTGGTTCCCCCTGAATCACCTTCAGTAATTAATTGGCCCCTTGGTCAAAAATCAGCTATGAACAAGTCATAGCTCCATTGCTTGGGTGTGAGAGGGAGATATACACACTGAGAGACCAGACATTGCTGCTTTGTGCCACGGATGCCTGTGGGAATGGGGTTTGCCTACATTCTGAACCCAAGAAGAAAGGCCAGCTGAAGCCACCCTCTGGAGGGCCTCAGAGGTCTTGCAAAAGGGACTAACCTGGGAAGGGGCTCCACTCTTGTCTGAGGCCCAGGATCCTATAGACTTCCATCGCATAAGGAATTAACAAAGGTTCGATGTCTGCTCTCGTTTTTTTTTTTTTTAAATGGACGAATATTTATTTTGGCTCATGATTTCAAAGGTTACATAGTCTATGATTATATGGCTCCATTGTTTCTGGACCTGTGGGCATTCAAAATACCACAGTAGAGAGTATAGTAGAGCAAAGCTGTTCACCTCACGTTGTCTAGAATCAGAAAGAGGAGAAAGGAGGAGGAAAGAGAGAAAGGGAAGAATGAGAAGAGAGAGGTAGTTGGGGAGGAGGGATTATAAGCATTCAAAGGCAAGTTATATCCTCCAGGTTATGCTCCTAATGGCTTATTTCGTCCAATTAGATTCTATCCCCTACCACTTCTACCACTTTATTTTTATAATTTATTTTATTTTATTTTATATTACAATATAATTCAACTTTACATATCAGTCATAGATCACCCCATTACCCCTCCTGCCACCCCGCCCCCCTCTCCCCGGCCCACCCCCCATTTCCATCTCCTCCAGGGCAAAGGCTCCCCCAAGGATTGAGATCAACCTGGTGGACTCAATCCAGGCAGGTCTAGTCCCCTCCTTCCAGGCTGAGCCAAGGGTCTCTACTAAGCCCCAGGTTTCAAACAGCCAATTCATGCACTGAGCACAGGACCCGGTCCAACTGCCTGGATGCCTCCTAAACAGATCAAGCCAATCAACTGTCTCACACATTCAGAGGGCCTGATCTAGTTGGGGGCCCCTCAGCCATTGGTTCACAGTTCATGTGTTTCCGTTTGTTTGGCCACTTGTCCCTGTATTCCATCCATCCCTGGTCCCAACAACTCTAGCTCACATAAACCCTCCTCCTTCTCGCCAATTGGACTCCCGGAGCTCCACCCAGGGCCTGACCGTGGATATCTGCATCTAGTTCTCTCAGTCACTGGATGGGGCTTCTAGTACGACAATCAAGGTGTTTGGCCATCCTATCACCAGGGTAGGTCAGATCGGGCTATTTCTCGACTATTGCCAGCAGTCTATTGTGGGGGCATCTCCGTGGATCTCCGTGGGCCTCTCCAGCACTCTGCCTCTTCCCATTCTCATGCGGTCTTCATTTATCATGAACATTCCCTGTGTTTCCTCTCTGCACTTGATCCAGTTGGGATCTCCCGCTCCCCCAAGTTCTCTTTCCCTCGCCCCTCGCCCCTCATTATCCCCACTCACGTCCAATCTATTCATGTAGATCTCATCCATTTCTCCATCATTGGACGATCCCCGTGTCTTTCTTGGGGTCCTGTTTTCCAGGTAGCCTCCCTGGTGTTGTGAGTGGCTGACCAGTCATCCTTGTTCCACAACTAGTATTCTCCTATGAGTGGGTACATACCATGTTTGTCTTTCTGAGTCTGGGTTACCTCACTCAGGAGGATTTTTTCTAGATCCCTCCATTTGCCTGCAAACCTCATGATGTCATTGTTTTTCTCTGCTGAGTAGTATTCCATTGTATATATGTACCACAGTTTATTTATCCATTCTTCGGTTGAAGGGCATCTAGGTTGTTTCCAGGTTCTGGCTATTACAAATAATGCTGATATGAACATAGCTGAGCAAATGCCCTTGTGGTATGGTTGAGCATTCCTTGGGTATATGCCCAAGAGTGGTATAGCTGGATCTTGGGGGAGATTGATTCCCAATTTTCTAAGAAAGCGCCATATTGATTTCCACAGTGGCTGTACAAGCTTGCATTCCCACCAGCAGTGGATGAGAGTTCCCCTAGCTCCACATCCTCTCCAGCACAAGGTGTCCTCAGTGTTTTTGATCTTAGCCAATCTGACTGGCGTAAGGTGGTATCTCAGAGTTGTTTTGATTTGCATTTCCCTAATGATTAGGGATGTTGAGCAATTCCTTAAATGTCTTTCAGCCATTTGTGTTTCCTCTGCTGAGAATTCTCTGTTTAGTTCTATAGCCCATTTCTTAATTGGACTGTTGAGAATTTTGATGTTTAATTTCTTGAGTTCCCTATATATTTTGGATATCAGTCCTAAAAAAAAAAAAAAAAAAAAAAAAAAAAAAAAAAAAAAAAAAAAAAAGTATCCTTTGCTCTACAAAAGCTTTTCAGTTTCAAAAGGTCCCATTGATTGATCGTTTGTCTCAGTGTCTGAGCTACTGGTGTTATATCTAGGAAGCGATCTCCTATGCCAATGCGTTCAAGACTACTTCCTACTTTCTCTTCTAGCAGGTTCAGAGTAGCTGGATTTATGTTGAGGTCTTTGATCCACTTGGACTTAAGTTTTGTGCACGGTGATAGATATGGATCTATTTGCAGCCTTCTGCACGTTGATATCCAGTTATGCCAGCACCATTTGTTGAAGATGCTTTCTTTTTTCCATTGTACGCTTTTGGCTTCTTTGTCAAAAATTATATGTTCATAGGTGTGCGGATTAATGTCAGGGTCTTCAGTTCGATTCCATTGGTCCACAAGTTGGTTTTTATGCCAGTACCAAGCTGTTTTTATTACTGTAGCTCTATAGTAGAGCTTGAAGTCAGGGATCGTGATGCCTCCAGAGGTTGTTTTATTGTACAGGATTCTTTTGGCTATCCTGGGTTTTTTGTTTTTCCATATGAAGTTGAGTATTATTCTTTCCAGGTCTGTGAAGAATTGTGTTGGTATTTTGATGGGGATTTCATTGAATCTGTAGATAGCTTTTGTTAAAATTGCCATTTTTACTATGTTAGTCCTGCCTATCCATGAGCATGGGAGATCTTTCCATTTTCTGACATCTTCTTCAATTTCTTTTTTCAGGGACTTGAAGTTCTTGTCATATAGGTCCTTCACTTGCTTGGTTAGCGTTACCCCAAGGTATTTTATGTCATTTGTGGCTATTGTAAAGGGTGATGTATCTCTGATTTCCTTCTCAGCCTGTTTGTCAGTTGTATATAGGAGGGCTACTGATTTTTTTGAGTTGATCTTGTATCCTGCTATGTTGCTGAAGGTGTTTATAAGCTGTATCAGTTCCTTGGTTGAATCTTTGGGGTCACTCAAGTATACTATCATGTCATCTGCAAATAGGGAAAGCTTGACTTCTTCCTTTCCCATTTGTATCCCCTTAATCTCCTTATGCTGTCTTATTGCTCTGGCTAGAACTTCAAGTACTATATTGAATAAGTATGGGGAGAGCGGACAGCCTTGCCTCGTTCCTGATTTTAGTGGAATTGCTTTGAGTTTCTCTCCATTTAATTTGATGTTGGCTGTTGGCTTGCTGTAAATTGCCTTTATTATGTTGAGGTATGTTCCCTGTATTCCTGATCGCTCCAAGACCTTTATCATGAAGGGGTGTTGGATTTTGTCAAATGCCTTTTCTGCATCTAGTAAGATGATCATGTGGTTTTTTTCTTTCAGTTTGTTTATATGGTGTATTACATTGGCGGACTTTCGTATGTTGAACCACCCTTGCATCCCTGGGATGAAGCCTACTTGATCATGGTGGATAATTGTTTTGATGTGTTCTTGGAGTCTGTTTGCCAGTATTTTATTGAGTATTTTTGCATCAATGTTCATGAGGGAGATCGGTCTGTAGTTCTCTTTCTTTGTTGTATCCTTGTTTGGTTTAGGAATCAGGGTAATTGTAGCCTCATAGAAGGAGTTTGGTAATGTTCCTTCTGTTTCTACTGTGTGGAACAATTTAGAGAGTATTGGTATTAACTCTTCTTTGAAGATCTGGTAGAATTCTGCGCTGAAACCATCTGGCCCTGGGCTTTTTTTGGTTGGGAGACTTTTAATGACTGTTTCTATTTCCTTAGGTGTTATTGGACTATTTAAACAGTTTATCTGGTCTTGATTTAACTTAGGTATGTGGTACCTATCCAGAAAATTATCCATTTCTTTTAGATTTTCCAGTTGTGTGGAATAGAGGCTTTTGAAGTATGACCTGATGATTCTCTGGATTTCCTCAATGTCTGTTGTTATGTCCCCCTTTTCATTTCTGATTTTGTTAATCTGGATGCTCTCTCTCTGTCTTTTGGTTAGTTTGGATAAGGGCTTGTCTATCTTGTTGATTTTCTCAAAGAACCAACTCTTTGTTTCATTGATTTTTTGTATTGTTCTCTTTGTTTCTATTTTATTAATTTCAGCTCTCACTTTGATGATTTCCTGGCGTCTATTCCTCCTGGGAGACTTTGCTTCTTCTTGTTCTAGAGCTTTCAGGTATGCAGTTAAGTCACTAGTGTGAGATTTCTCCAACTTCTTTATGTGAGCATTTAGTGCTATGAATTTCCCTCTTAGCACTGCTTTCATAGTGTCCCATAGGTTTGGGTATGTGGTGTCTTCATTTTCGTTGATCTCTAGGAATTCTTTAATTTCTTTCTTTATTTCTTCCCTAACCCATTGGTGATTCAGTTGAGCATTATTCAGTTTCCATGAGATTGTAGGTTTTCTGTAGTTTTTGTTGTTGTTGAAATCTAACTTTAAACCTTGGTGGTCTGATAGAACACAGGAGGCTATTCCAATTGTTTTGTATCTGTTGAGATTTGCTTTGTGGCCAAGTATGTGGTCGATTTTGGAGAAGGTTCCATGGGGTGCTGAGAAGAAAGTATATTCTTTTTTGTTAGGATGGAATGTTCTGTAGATATCAATTAAGTCCATTTGGGTCATGACATCAGTTAAGTCCTTTATTTCTCTGTTAAGTTTCCATTTAGGAGATCTGTCCAGTGGTGAAAGTGGGGTGTTGAAGTCTCCCACTATTAATGTGTGGGGTTTTATATGTGGTTTAAGCTTTAGTAGTGTTTCTTTTACATATGTGG
>CABHPH010041412.1:0-32848 GCA_902168325.1 Peromyscus nudipes | reverse complement strand
TTTTTTTTTTTTGCCTTGGCAGAGACCAGGTCCATTACAAATTTACTATGTGACTGGTGGTGCTGAAGAGATGAGACAGAGGGAAAAACACATTTGGAAATGCATGAAACTCAAAAGCAGTGGTTCTCAATATTCCTAACGTGGTGACCCTTTAATACAGCTCCTCATGTTACAATGACACCCTAACCATAAAATTATTTTCATTGCTACTTTATAACTGTAATTTTGCTACTATTATGAATGGTACATATGTTTTCTGATGGTCTTAGGCAATCCCTGTGAAAGGGTCATTCAACCCCCAAAGGGAGTTGAATATATATATATGTTGAGAACCACTGCAGAAGATTGTCAAGCATGCACTATTTGCCAAAGAAATGTCAGGCTTCATACTTGATAAGACCAGCGCAAACACTTTATTTTAAAAATGAAGCTAATGTAGAATTAGATGTGTATGTTGGTGAGGGACTTTGTCACATGCTCAAATATGCCAAGGGTGTAACATTAATTTACTTTCCATTTTATTATTCTCCATCTAGAATCTTTTTTAAAATCATCATTATTATTATCAAAAACCTTATTCTTAAATAAGTTCTGGGTGAATTCAGTTAAATCTAGATTTCCCACCTTTGAATCTCACTTCTTGATTCTTCTCTCATACAGTACACCCTGATGGCAACATCTCCTCCAACCACTCTGCCCAGTTCCCCCTCTCACCTCTACTTTCCCCCAGATCCACTGCTCCTCCATTTCCCTTTACAAAAGAGTAGGCCTCCCAGTGATACCATTCAAGCATGGCATAACAAGACACAATAAGACTAGGCACAAACCTTCATATCAAGGATAGACAAGGCAACTTAGTAGGACAGCCCACAGAATCAATTAAACAGGGATCATAGGGGCTCACAGAGCCTGAAGCAGCAATCACAGAGCCTGCATGGGTCTTTGCTAGGTCCTCTGCATACTTGCTATGGGTGTTGAACCCCACTTTTGCTCATGATGAATTTTTTTTTGAGCACATGAGCTTTGGAGGAAAACACTCAAAATACATCGATGTAAATTCTGTGGGTTTCTCATAGTTTTCCAGCACCGATCTTAGTGTTGACTAACTAATCCATCATCCCACTTAGTGATGGACCACCCCAGTTGGATTCCTCTTCTCTTGCCATAGCAAGGCACGCAATTTCCCTTAGTATTGCTGGCAGTCATTTAAGAGGTTATTCTTAATCACTGGCATCATTATTACGGTATAGTTTCAGTTCCTTTGGCCATTTCCCAGCCACTTTCATAATCCTCAGCATATGAGAAACTATAAGAAACTTCTATATCTTTATCTGTCCCACTTTCTGATAAAGGACAACTTGAAACCATAAAGAAATTGTCCAATCTTCCTGAATTAGGAAAGTCACACTTTCTCAGGAACAGCCGCTGCCCTGCTCTGGCATGGCAGAAGATAAGGAGTTAGACTCTAAAGGTTCCCCCTCCCCAATTCCATTCAGAGAAAGGGATTGCAGTGGTCCAGAGAGCACTTGAGGGTTCTACCTCATGACCAACCATCCAGTATCAGGGAGCCTATAGCAGAGATCAGAGTCCTCAGGTATCCCCACTAGTGTCTCAGAACTCTTCTCTTTGAAAGCTCTAGTCCCCAATCTAGATACATTGTCCTCTGTAGTAGAAAAAGCACAGAACATGTACTTCCAATCTATTTTTATTACGCCTACTTCATCATGCTAGGATTTTATTATCAAAGCTTCAACCCCTCACACAAAAACAGAGTGCTATACTATTAACTCGTGTTACTACAATAAGTTTTAAGTGCATGCTTTTAAATTTTTAAAAATGAGGTTTTGGTTCATAACTGAGTAGGACTGTTGGTCCCTTCTTTCCTTTGGAAGCTTGTAAGGCGCCTTCTAGTTCCAAATAGGCATTGATATAATTATATTATAATCATAAAAATAATATTTTAAAAATGAATTTTAGTCTTTTTCTTTCAGTATTTGTGATGGATGAGCAGAAAAATTCAAGTAAATGTCATATGCTAATATTTCAAAATCTTCCCTCATAAATGAAAAAAGAACTTGGCAGTTTTCTTTAATTTTTTTTCTCCAGAACAGTAAATTTTCCATGGAACAAAATAGAGTATGTGTCCACAGTAGGATATACTACGCCATGGTCTTACGGAATTGGAGATAAATCTACATGATTGACTAAAAATATGCAATCACAAGGTGTCTGTTCACTGAACACCTTTCTGTGACTAGATACTGTGGGAGGAAAGGCTTTGTTTAAAGTCTCTTGGAAGCACTCAAAGCCTCTCAGGGGTCATCAATAAGATACACTACAGTTAAACTGCATTTAGTAATAGGCACTTGAGTTAAAAGATCATGTGAATTCAGGTCAAGTAGACCCATGACCAGAACAGACAACACATGCCCACAGCTGTTGCTGAGCAGAGAGAATTGAATACACGGAAGAAGTACAAAAATCATGACTGGAAAATACTAATGAGGCTATGACTGTGAACCACTATCTTCAGACCTCTATCTCCTGGCTTCCTGGTCCCATTCCTTCTCTTCAGTCCTCCATAGACTCTATCAGTCTAATTACAATGAGTGGATTATAACATTTTATTTGTGGGATGTTTCTATACGTGTGCAGCAAATGCACTCACACACCAGACTGTAGAATCTATCAAAGAAGTAATGCTTTTTGTGTTGTGGCTGCTAGTGTATCCTCAACTCTGATAGATGTGATACTGTTCTCGATAAATGTTTGAGGAAAAACAACAGAGAAAAGGGAAGGAGGAAAGAACTAAGGGGGTAAGGTGAGAGGGGGATATAGAAGGGATACTAAAGAATGCTAAAAATTGCCAGTATTAACTCTGCCCGCTCAAAGGGCCTTAGCTGTACTACCATCACCTACCCTACATGATACTTCTCATTTTGTTTCCATGTGTCTGCTTTCTTCACTTGAGAATGCTGAATGTATTTTTCTTCCCCACGGCCTCACAACATTAGGTATAATAAGTGGCCCTAGTGGGTTTCATATTCTTTTATTTATTTCAGGTAACTAGAATACCAAATGTTCTTACTTTAAATTATCCTGGTGGAGGAGAAACAGCTCACTCAGGAAAGTACTTGCTGAACAAGCATAAGGACCAGTGTTCAATACTCAGAACTCACATAAAAATGTTGTATGTATGTATAAAACTCTCAAAGAATTAATAAGAATGTTTATTTAAAGAATGCTGCAGATGTCTTCCCACAATGTGCTTGTAATTCCAGAACTGGCAAGGTAGAGAGAGTAGGAGGCCTGGGGCTCATTGACCAATCAGTGTAGCCAAAAGGTGATATCCAGGCCAATGAGAGGTCATTATTGAAGCAACAAGTAGGATTTTTTAATATGATACCTGAAGCTGTGCACTAGCCTTCATATATATATATATATATATATATATATATATTCATACACACACACACACACACACACACACACACGAAATTATCCTTAAATTTCATACAGAATTTGACCCTGCAACTGCCCATAATGTTGCTGCAAAAGTATGAACAAAAACCATGAATTTGTAGTGACTATTAAAAATTATGGAAATGAAAGGAGAAAGTTAAAATACATCTTAAACCACCAGAGGGATCAAGGTAGAGTATCAAGGGAGTGATGAAGTATCAGAACATGGTCCAAGAATGGAGTCATGTGAGCAAAATTTTGAGAGCTTGTGAGAAAACTCCAGGAAAGCAAGACAAGAATCTTGTCACTTCAGATCCTTCAAAACACAGAATTGTTCTTGAAATGGGTTTTCACCCCCACCCCGGGGTATGGAAGATACAAATGGATTTATTTCAGACTTTTTGTCATAATTGGCTGTTGTTATTGTTTTATATTCCTCTATGGAAAAAATACATTTTTCCATGTGTACCTTGTCCTTGCGATTATACACTTTATTCATGTTATTCTTCTTAATTCTTAGAGAGTCTAACTTGTCTGATGCTCTGAATAAGTTTAGCTATGGCACGAGACTTTCGCCAGCCTCATTCATTGGCTTCATCTGCCGGTTCCAGGGCCTCTTGAGGGTCACAATGAAATAATTGTGTTTCCATGTCTGATGCCACAACTTTAGTGAGAGTGGACAGTCAAAAATAGGTCCCCAATGTGAATATTGATGACCCTATTATCAGAACCCTGTCAGACATAATGATGCTGATGCATAATTCCCATATATTCTCTGTATTGGAGATTGGAAATATGAAGTGAGTTTCAGCATAGTGGATAGTAGCAATGGAGGCATCATTATCAAACCCTTGAGAAAAAGAAAAAAACTGGACTCTCAAATGTAGTTATCAGAGTATCATATTCTCAAGAGTTTTGCAATAATCTGGAGTTTTGATTACCACTTGTCTCTGAGTCCCATATGCTCTCAGGAATTTATAGCTTAACGAATTATAAAAGGGAATGATATGAGTCAGGTATAGTGGCATATGTCTGTAATCCAGAAACTCAGAAGTCTGAATCAGAAGGATGATAATTTCTAGGCCACCCTGGACTTTGCTGTAAGACCTTGTCTCAATTTCAAAGTAAAGGAAGAAACAAATAAGAACAAAAGATGTAGAAAAAAATTGAATTTTTAGGTTAATTCCTATGTCGAGTTTTCATGATTTTCGCATGACTTTCCCTGGTGTGACATGAAAAAATATACATGACATCAGCAGCAAGTAAAAAAAAAAT
Source organism: Peromyscus nudipes (assembly GCA_902168325.1). Lineage (NCBI taxonomy): Eukaryota > Metazoa > Chordata > Mammalia > Rodentia > Cricetidae > Peromyscus > Peromyscus nudipes. Next base: position 28,111 of record CABHPH010041412.1, on the reverse strand, counting down.
TAACCCTAGTGTATATTGAAGATCAAGGTATTTATTGTGCTTTCTTAGTGGGCCATGAGTGAATGATTGCTTGCAAAAGCATGGATAACTCAAAGGTGGTCGAATCACCAAAAAGCCCACCTCTGTATAGGTGACATCTCATGAAAGCTTCATCCTTAGAGGTTCCTGTCCATCTTGAACAAAGATGCACTATAGAAGTTTCCCTCCTACCCAGCAATTGTTTAATGCTTATAAGCTGTGAGGGGTGCCCTCATGATTCTTAGAAGTTTCATTTATCTTGTAAGTTTCCTGAGATTCATGGATCTTGTAAACTTCCCATTTTCATCTAGGAGGGAATGTTTTAACTCTACAGAAACAGGGACGTTACACAACAGACTTTCCTGAGAAAGATAATAATGAACTAATAGACCTACTTACCAACACTTAGGCTATCAAACTATAGAGAAAACTTTGAAACAATCATCTCCATAAGGCTTCAACAAAATGCATTGTATATTTTCTTCTACCATCAATTAGTGTTTTCATTCATTTTCTTAGAACTATGTCTGTTTTCTAATGCTTCCAGGTCTTGAATACCTTTACTCACATAAATTAGATTGTGTAGATTGTGTGTGTGTGTGTGTGTGTGTGTGTGTGTTCATGTGTACATACATATGTGTATACAGGTATAGGTGCATATATATGTGTAAATTGGAAGCCAGAGGTAGACATCAGAAATCTTTCTAAATCACTTCTCCTACCTTGATTTTGGTACTCATTTTATTACTGAATCTGGATTTGCCAACAAACTCCAGAAATAGCCCAATTTCTGGCTCTTCAATTCTAGGAATACAGGCACTTCAAAAATGCCATCTAATTATACATGCACTGGAGGTTGAATTTAGGCATTCAGGCTTGTATGGCAAACACTTTACTGACTGAACCATCCCCCTTGTCCCAAGATAGACTCGAAAGACTCATGGAGCCAGGTGGTGGTGGAACATGCCTTTAATCCCAGCACTTGGGAGGCAGAGGCAGGCAAATTTCTGTGAGTTTGAGGCTACAGTAAGTTCTAGGACAACCTCCAAAGCTACACAGAGAAACCCTGTCTCAAAAAAAAAAAAAAAAAAAGAACTTCTGGCGGCAAGATGATACAAAAAATAATCTTGATGTCTTTTAATGTCTTAATGGTTACTTTGCTTTAGGACTAATAAGACAGTTTATAATTTGAGTGTTGAAAAGCACTTAAAACCAAAGCAAATTTTTATAATCTCCAAATGCTTGCTACACCTAATATCTTGAGTTCACAATAACCCATAAGGTTATGTCTGTCTGAGGCTGGGTTCCACCTAAATTCCTCTGGCTGTATAGACCCAAGATGTGCTTTATCACAGCTCTCTTGTTCCTGCTTAAGTTTCTAAAATAAGACCTATGGAGAGAAAAGAGTTAATTCTGTCTTCTGTAGTTTTGGTGTGACTCTGAGGAGGATATTGTCATAACTGCTTGCCTACTTAATGAAAAGTAGTATATTGGACTTCTAGATAGAATTTTATAGAGAAAGATCAAATGAAGAATTTTCCCCCACTCACAGAGTTAGAAAATATATAAGTTTTTATGTTGTAAAATGTACAAAGGAGGATTCCTAGACTCGGGAGTTGTTTGGTGTTCCCAAAACACAGAGTGTTTCATGTTGAGACTTAGGAAGATGGAAGACACAGTTAAGGTCAAGCTATAAAAACAGAAGACTAAGTGCACTCATCTTGTAATTGGTTTCATAACCTCAGGACTCAGAAAGGAGTTTTACCTAATGCACAAATCTCTTTTAGTATTCCTCTCTTCTTTTCTTTTCCTCCTGTAAACTATCAAAGGTAGGAGGTCTTAGAAAACACTGAATTAAGACATGGTAAAGTCAGATATTATATATTAGCCTCCTTCTGTAGTTCCAACAGACTCACAAACTAGTGTCTGACATTTGGGTAGGAGACTAAAAGCAAACAAGAAGCAAAATGTAATCACAAATGCTTGTAAAAGCATATGCACATGTAAATCCCAAGACAGCCAGACATGAACAAGTGCGTGTGTGTGTGTGTGTGTGTGTGTGTGTGTGTGTTTGTGTGTGTGTTCAGTTAATTTTAAGATTGTATCTGTTAAAAGAGAAAGATCTAATCAATATCATCACCCTCAAAAAATATAAGATTGTATCTGTTAAAAGAGAAAGATCTAATCAATATCATCACCCTCAAAAAATATAAATTTATTTATTTATTTATTTATTTATTTATTTATTATCATGTGTGCAAGCATGCTGTTGTATTTTACAATATGACTTACTTGGAAAAGTGCTGTTTTGTTCAAAACATTCTCCTTGTATCACAATGTCTATTTGTTCAAACAGGACACAAAATCAAAATGAATTTATTTTGTACTGATAAATGAGAATGATTTGTCAAGTGCCCATAACTTCCAAATGCAGCTCTGCTCGAGGCTATCATAGCACAGATCTAGTGGTAACAATATTTTCACTGATGTTTACACCTGAAAATGAGGTTCTGAAATGCCTGTTTGTTAGTTCTTCCACTAATCACAGAACACCTACCATTTCTGCAGAATTGTTCTAGAATATTATAAAGACAAATCTCTCTGCCCTCTTGGAGATTATATTCCACATAATCATTTTATTAAAGATGCATAATAATTCAATTACGTACTTTCTTTTGGAAGAAATATGTCTTAAACCTAGATACTTTAAACCAAATATTTTGCAGTTTTTATTATAGTTTTACTTTCATGACAAAAATCCATAAATAAAAGGAAGGGAATTGCATGAACCTCAAGTGGATGTTTTATCAACACTAGCAAACATCAGTATAATCACGTGTATTTTAAACAAGATTGTTTTAAAGGACTATAGAATTAATTTAATTTTTGAACACAAACATCCCAATAAGATGTGATGGGCTAGTCATTTTCATTCCTAATCCTGCCTAATGGTAATATACAATGTAGCTTTGTATATATAGCCAAGTAGTTTTAATTTATTTTATTAGATTCTACTATACATTTTAACTAAGATATCATATAAGAAAGACTTTCTGTTTCCCATTTAAACTGTGTATTGGATAGTCTCTGCCAGAATGTAACAGTGCTTTGTAATCCAAAGTAATTGATATTCCTGTTTTGGATTCCTTACCAAACCTTGATAGTTTCAACTAGATTTGGATTTCAATTTTTTCAAATATTTATCACATTAGATTCATATCTCAAATATATCAAGTTATGTGGAAATCTCCAGACTATACTCAATTTACTTTAATAGAACTAAAAGCATCAACTTACTTCCTTTTTAAAGGGTTTACTTTTTAATTTATGTGTATATGTGTGTGTCTCTGTACATATAAGCATGTGCACATGGGTCACCAAGAAGACTAGAGGCAGATATCAGACACTCTGGAGCTAGATTTACAGGTTGTTGTGAGAGACCTGGTGTGGCATCTCAGAACCAAAATCAGGTTCTCTGGAAAAACAGCAAACATTCTTAACTTTGGTTCTCTTCTCTTCCTAATATACAGTATTTAATTTGCCATGTTGAAATCATAAGGTTGGCTACAGTTGCCATTACTATGATAACACTCTTACCCTCAGCTGCTTAGACTTGGTATATTTTATGATTTATGATTATTTCTAGAAACTATTTAAGTACAAATAAATGCCAATAAACTAGATAGACAGGAAGATAGGTAGATAGATAGATAGATAGATAGATAGATAGATAGATAGATAGATACATACATACATACATACATACATACATACATACATAGATGATAATAGAAAGTGTAGTAGATACAGAAAGTTTTTTTGTTGTTTGTTTTTGTATTTGTTTTAGAACAAGGTCTCACTGGGTAGTCCTGGCTTACTGATGCTCACTGTGTATACCAGGTTGGTTTTCAACTCATAGATCCAGCTGCCTCTTTTTTTCCAAAGTGCTTGAATTAAAGTCACGTGCTACCATGCCTGGGTGCAGTCTTAAACTCTTAAAACATCAGTGTATGTGTTAGTCCTATAAAGAAAAAAGAAAAGACCATTTGGTTGTCTTATGACTAGTTATTTTCAGTATGGGGAAACTATGGTTCTTTTCCCTTCCTGCTCTACAGTATTTAGTTTGTTTTTATTTGCTGAGTTGAAACCATCTTCTTGATTACAGTTGCCACAGCAGTACTAAGTCTTTAGTCTGTAACAATTAAGAACCTTATAACAAGAATGTACTTAAAAAAGAATAAATATGTGAGTATAGATTACAAGTGAGTGAAGTGTAGCGGTATTAGGGGAAAGATAATCCCTGGAGAATGTGCAAACAAAAGAAGGAAATTAAGGAAAGGATCCTAAGTCTCTAAAAATTTGATATTTAGTGCTAAATGGTCAGTGAAATTCTTTCTAGGAAAAAGAAAAATATATATATATATGTATATAGATATATATTTGCATTTGTTTTCTAAATAAAATTTAAATTATATAATGTAACCCTTAGACCAATGCAAGAACATTCTTAGGCATTCTAAGTTTAAGGAAATGGTTTTTGTATGGCAGGTTCCACATGTTATATATATATATATATATAGTCATAGTTGATGTGGGATGTCTTTCTGTACACTATGAATATGTTTGCTCCCATTGGTTAATAAATAAAGCTGCTTTGGTCTATGGAAAGGCAGGATAAGGGCCAGGCAGGAATCCAAGCAGAGATATAGGGAGAAGAAAGGTGGAGTCAGGGACAGATGCCATTTAGCTGCACAAGGAACAAGATGTCAACAGACCGGGAACACCATGGCCATGTGGCAAAATACAGATTAATAGAAATGGATTAATTTAAGTTTTAAGAGCTAGTTAGTAATAAGCCTTGGAAATAGGCTAAATAGTTTGTGATTAATATTAAGTCTCTGAATGATTATTCTGGAACTGACAAGCAGGAAAGAAACACCCAATTATAAATTTTCTCTGAATTGGTCAATTGTTAATGGACTAGACATTGTTGATGTATCTATTGCCTGAATATACTGTATATAGTTATTGTACTTATTATATATAGTTTTTCTTATATTAATTATAGCAATCTTTTTTAATTTTACACAAAATTGGGGGAATGTGGTGATATTTTGTTTGTGCTCTAACAAATAAAGTTTGCCTAGAGATCAGAGTGCGGAACTAGCCAGTAGTTAACCATAGAGGCCAGGCAGTGGTAGCACACACCTTTAATCTCAGCACTAGGGAGGGGGAAACAGGAAGTAATATGGCTGGGTGGAGAGAAGAACACAAGGCAGGCAGAGACAAGAGCTCAGATTCAGCAGAGGTAAGAAGTCTCTCTGGTGGCTGCTCCTTTACTTCTCTGATCTTTCAGCATTTACCCCAATATCTGACACAGGTTTTTATTATTCAGTCCAATTATAATTCACACCACACATAGTATTTATTCACATACATATGAAAGATAGCACATGTCTTAAGATGGTACTTGCACACATGATTATTTGACAGCTATCTTTTAGGGACACTGGAATTCTTAATATGACACAGCATAATTTAGAATTAACTCATAAATGATCAAAGAACTTACCGGCTTATATAGTGTTTCCCAGCATAGCTTCATGTGTAGGACATGGACTCATTAATTAGCCTGGATTGATGGGTGATGTTGCTCTGTATGCTGTGAATGTGTTGCTCTGATTGGTTGATAAATGAAACGCTGATTGGCCAGTAGCCAGGTAGGAAGTATAGGTGGGATAAGCAGACAAGGAGAATTTGGGCAAAAGGAAAGCTGAAGAAGAGACACTAGTCATGAGTCCAGGGAACAGCATGTAACGGCACACAGGTAAAGCCATGGAACACGTGGTGACATATCGATTACCAGAAATGGGCTGAGGTTAGATGTAAGAGCTAGTCAGTGGTAGGCCGGAGCTAATGGCCGAACAGTTTTAATTAATATAAGTTTCTGAGTGATTTTTTTATAAGTGGCTGTGGGGTCTGTGAGGCTGGGCAGGACCGGAGAAAACTTCAGCTACACTGGATACTATCAAGGTAAAGTCCACTGGCTCAATTAACAGAGGAACAATGGTCAACAGGATATTTCAGAAAAAGAGAAAAGGTGGGTGATCTATCACCAGTGGTTGTGCCTAAGCAATTACTTCTGGAAACTACAGTCACCCTTGGAGTTCAGGAAACAAATGTATGGAGATTATGGAGGAGTTTAAGTTTGGAGAATGTCTTGCAGAATTTGGTCTCAGGATTTGGGGTAGTATGCTCTCACTTGGGTGCTGGTACTGGAGGGACTTAGTATGGGCTTTATTGAGTTGAACTTGTATTAACTGGTTTAAAAATGCTAAGGAGGTTTTAGGACATTTTTATAGGGTGCATTAAAACTATAAAATGCTGTCAATTCCAGGTCTTAGAATCCATGACTGATACCCATCGAGGACTGTTTCCAGGGCGACACTGATAATTGCATGTAGAATATTTTCCTTTTTCATTCTCCTGTTTTCCAAGTCCCCTATAGTGACCCCTATTGTCAGAACTGAAAAGAAGACAGCTAGCCAAGAAGTATAGTTTTCCAAAAAAAAATCATAAAGAAAAATAATAAAGGAGTGGTTTGAAGCTGAGAGATACAATAGCTTAATAACTGGCACAGAAGGCAAAAATTATTAATTTGTCAGTCACAGATCATTATTGTTTGCAAAGCTAATGGTTCTGTAACAGAGAAAATTAAAATTGGTAAATTGGTAGCATTTAATACACACTATGTGTTATGCTAAGTACTATGTCTCTGCTGTCCTATTTAATTATTAAGACTTATCTAATGAGACAGGAGTCATTATGAACCATGAAGGATATTATCCAAACTGATTATTCTCATGGATTTTCAGTCAGTAGTTCTGTTGTACAATCATTTGTTTTACTCCTTTCTATGGAAGCACCTCTTCAAGCTATATTTATCTACCAGTTACTGCAGCAAACAGCCAAAGCAACAGCATTTGATTACTGGGACTATGAGCCACAGGCATACAAGCAATGTACCTTGTTCTCATAGCCACTGTCAAAGGTGGTAATATTTAAGAGGAAATAAGGACAAGCCAGACACTTGAATTGGTTGACCTTAAGAACACTTTGATTCAGATTTTGTTGCTGCTCAAATCATGAAAGGACTGTTAATAAATCCTCCCAGCTGAAAATGAAGAAAAGAAAAATCACTGAACTCCCAAGAGAGGTGAACAAAGGCCAGACCAAACAGGTGAGATCTGAAAGTCAAATTGAAGCATGGGGCCAGCAGCACGCTAGCCATAGCTGATAAAAGAAAGCAATTGTGCTATTGTAACAAGTTTATTTACAGCTATCATCTTTTCATATCTCTGTCCAGCATTCTGCTGATAAATATATACACAGACGACCACAAACATGCATAACCCTACTCAGTGACACTATAAAGGATTCTTATCATACTTTTGTACATAAGGAAACTAAGACTTGGCTATAAAATGCCTACATGTTATTTAAACCTGCATTTATCTGATCTTGAAGATTCTGTTTATTCTAACTTTTCCCATAACCCAACATATGTGGTAGATACACCAGGAGGAGGATTATGTTGCATATTTTATTACATCCTTTTCCTTTAAGCACATATTTGCATATGTCTTTATTGTACATTGGGAGGAGTTTTTTCTTTTTATAAAAACCCCTAGACATGTGCATCCTATCTGACTCCCATTTCCACCATAATCAAGGCATTCTTCATTTCTTTTCAAGGGTAAGAAAATGGCAGCCTTGATATCTGCAATTGTTTTCCCCAAAATGATATTAAGACTTATATTTCCAATATGCTTGTATTAATTAATGAGCATTTAGATGGTGATTCAATCTTAAGAGCTCTGCCCTAGGAGACTAATAAACTTATAAAAGATTTAGGAGGCAGCAGCTTGTCCATTTTGTTTTTCTACTGTGAGAATACACATTTGTCTAGGCCTGGCATATTTACACAACTGAGCCTATATAAGATTCTATGAAGTGGGATCAGACCCTCACCCAACAATATGTGAGTGACTTGATTTTGGTTGTCTCTGACTACAGAGTTATGGGAAAATAAGTATTACTTAAAACTTAGTCTCTGAGTTCTTTGTTACAGTAGCACAAATATATCAAAATAAAAATTGTTACTAAGAAGTGGGGTGTTGCTGAAGCAAATACCTAAGTATGTTGAAATGTCATTGACACTGGACAGTGGATAGCGGCTGTGCCTGGGGTTCAGAAGAAAAGCAGACCTTGTAAGAGGCCAACAATTGTCCTAAAATTCTCTCCCCGAGAACTTTATTTTTAATTGTGTTCAGAGGAAAATCGTAAGAATGTGGCTAGGGCAATATTTGTTAAAGGACCGGTTAATCATGAGGAAGCTTGACGCTGTTCATCAAAATAAGGGAAAGACAACTATAACCTATTTCAGAGATTCTCAAGACCTACTCCCATCAAAAACCAAAAGGCCCCAGTGCTTTCAAAGGAAGAGTTGAAAGTGACCACTCGGGGTAATATGCATTGTGTCTCAAGCCTCTGACACCCATACTCAGAATCAGAATTCATTTACTGCTCTGACCTGGAGCTCACCCAGACCCAATATTCTCTTTTTTGATATTTTTATTTCATAATTAACTTAATTTCACATATCAGCCACGGATTCCCCCATCCTCCCTCCTCCCACCCCCAGCCTTCTCCCCAACCCACCCCCCATTCCCACCTCCTCCTCCAAGGCAAGGTCTCCCTGGGGAGTCAGCCCAGCCTAGTACACTCAGCAGAGGCAGGTCCAGTCCCCTCCTCCCTACCCCAAGGCAGAGCAAAGTGTCCCAGCAAAGGCCCCAGGCTCCAAAAAGCCAGCCTATGCACCAAGGACAGGTCCCGGCTCCACTGCCTGGGGGCCTCCCATACAGTTCAAGCTAATCAACCGTTTCACTTATCCAGAGGGCCTGGTCCAGTTCCATGGGGGCTCGTCAGCCATTGGTTCATTGTTCATGCGTTTCCACTAGTTTGCCTATTTGTCCCTGTGCTTTTTCCAATCATGGTCTCAATATCTCTCGGAATAGGAAGAAGCAGAATGCTAGAGAGGTCCCCAGAAATCCACCAAGATACCTCCACTGTAGACTACTGGCAATGGTCGAGAGAATGCCTTAGCTGACCTGCTCTGGTGATCAGATGGTCAAACACCCTGGCTGTCATGATAGAACTCTTATCCAGTGTCTGATGGAAGCAGATGCAGAGATCCATGGCCAAGTCCCAGGTGGAGCTCCAGGAGTCCAATCGGCGAGAGAGAGCAGACCCAATATTCTTAATTCATCTCTCTAAAAGTCAGAGGACTTAAACTTTGGTGGTTTTATGAGATGCTAATTCTGATTCTGTACAGAGTACAAGGGCTATGGAGTCATCACTACTTTCCTCTATATCTCAGAGGATGAACTAAAGGGCCTCAGGGGCCCAAAAGAGAACAATCTCAATAAATTCTGCAATTACTCTGTGGCCCCCATCCTGAGATGCCAACTATGAAAACGGCTATGTGAATACTCAGCAAAGTTGAGGTAGTAGGATTCTTCATAATGTTATGGACACTGTACCTGTCTACATGTGTGTGGACTGCAGAACATGAGTTGAAAAGGGGTTATTCTCACCAAAAAAAAAAAAAAAGGAAAAAAAAGGATTATTTCAAGACTCAGTCTTTAAATTTTTTGCTCTGTTGAATTCTTGGATTTCTTTGGTATCTATTATTTATCACTTCTTGCCTGTATTTCCACTTGGGAACGCGAATGTCAATCTACACCTGCCTCACCATTTTATTTTAGAAACAAATTAACTTGTTTAATTTGAAAAGCAACCAGCTTGAGGACAGTTGAATGAATTACACTTTAAGTCTGCCTCTCATTTGATTTAGGTGATATTTAGATGAGACTTTGAGCATCACTCTCAAAGTTGTTGCTAGAACAAGTTAAAATCTTCAGAGTTATTAGAAATGAGTGGATATACTACAGAAGTGGAAAAAAAACCCATGAGTTTAAAGGGCTCAGGTTGAAATACTGTGGTCTGAATATACCACCCTCCTAAAACAAGTTTATTTAAGCCATATTCAGTGTGATACCTTTAAGAGTGAGAACATTACCAGGGGAGAGAGTCATGAGGACAGAATCCACATGGATGGGATCAATGAATTTGCAGTGAAATACAAGGATGGTACTAGACACTTTTGTCATTCCAAATGCTCTATAGTAGGTATACTGTCCATTGTGCTTTTCTCTCTACCCTATGAAGATACTACAAAACAATGTCAATCAGAAGGCCCTCATCATTCACTAGATCTACTAGTACTTTGTCTTGAGTTCCCCAAATTTCAGAACATTAAGTAATACATTATATTATTTATGCATTTATAAATGCGTAAGTTCTTACTAATATGCATAATTATTATTTATAAAACATCCTTCATATTCTACTTTCATTCTGTTGCTTATTTGGATTTCTTATATAGTCCAAGACCACCTGCCTAGAGAGGGTACCTGTTCTTAGGTTGTGTTCCTGTGCATCAACTGATATTCAAGACACTCTTCCATAGACATGAGTATATATCAATCTGATTTAGGTAGTATCTCAATCAAGGCTTTCCTTTCACTTGAGTCTATATCGTATCAAATTGGCAATGAAAGCTAAGTAGGACAACCCAATTTAAGGTCTTTTGTTCTATCAGCTGTAACAAAATGAGACATTCTTTCATCTTCCATTAAGGACAAGAAACCTCAACTCTCCAAGTTGTTGTTGCATAATGTAAAAACATTAGACCTCAGTGGAGAATCAGTATACAGATGTGACAGCTGATCTTGGTTGTCAACTTGACAGCATCTGGAATCAACTAAAATCCAAGGAGATAGGTATGCCTGCAAGGTATATTCTTTATTGGATCATTTGAGATAGGAGACTCACTCTAAATCAGATATTTTTAGATCAGAAGACTCACCCAAAATTAGGGCAGTACCTTCTGGTAGCAGCCCATATAAAAGAACATGGAAAAAAGACTTTTTAGCTATTTGCCTCCTTTCTCTCACTTCCACTCGAAATAAGAATCTATCCTGTTGCTGGGGCACTACTTCAATGATATTAGAACCTACTTGGGATTCCAAGACCCAGTGAAGACCAGCAGTTGTCTAGGAATCCCCTAGAACTCTAGCACCAGATTGGCACTGCAAAAACATCCAGTCTTGTGGATTGAACAACTACAACAACCAGATTCTTGTCCTTCCTATCAGGAGACTGACATTGTTGGACTAGCTGGACCACAGCCTATAAGCCACTCTAATAAATCCCATTTCTTTCTCTTTCTCACAGTATATATATATGTGTGTGTGTGTGTGTGTGTGTGTGTGTTAGTATTGTGTTCCCCAAAATATTGTGTACCTTAATAAACTTATCTGGGGTCAGAGACGGAACAGCCACAATATTAAACAGAGGTTAGGCAGTGGTAGCACACGCCTTTAATCCTAGCATTCCAGAGACAGAAATCCCTCTGGATCTCTGTGAGTTCAAGGCCACATTGGAAACGGCCAGGCATGGTGACCCACACCTTTAATCCCAGGGAATGGTGGTAGAAAGCAGAAAGGTATATAAAGCGTGAGGACCAGAAACTAGAAGCATTTGGCCTGGAGAAGCATTTGGCCTGGAGAAGCATTTGGCTGGTTAGGCATTTGGCCTGGTTAAGCATTCAGTCTTTCAAGAAGCACAGTTCAGCTGAGAGCCATTCGGATATGAGGACACAGAGGCTTCCAGTCCGAGGAAACAAGACCAGCTGAGAAGTTGGCCAGGTGAGGTTAGCTGTGGCTTGTTCTGGTTCTCTGACCTTCCAGCATTTACCCCAATACCTGGCTCAGATTTGTTTTATTAATAAGACTGTTTAAGAATCATGCAACGTGTGTGTGTGTGTGTGTGTGTGTGTGTGTGTGTGTGTGTGTGCATGAAAGTATATGTAGCAGGTCTTTCTTTTGGGACCATCAGCTCCCCAAATAATGGCACAAAGACTTATTATTAATTATGAAAGCTTGGCGTTTCCCTTAAGCTTGTTCCCAACAAGCTCTTATAACTCAAATTATCCTGTTTCTATTCATCTATGTTACACCACCTGGTTCTTTACCTCTCCTCCATTCTATATGTCTGACTCCCTCCTTCTTGCCGGCAAAATCTGTGCCTAGATTAATCCTCTTGAGTTTCCCTCTTTGCCTAGAAGTCCCGCCTAACCACTCCTGCCTAGCTATTGGCCGTTCAGCATTTTATTAAACAAATCACAGTGACACATCTTCACAGAGTGTAAACAAAATATCCCACAACCTGTATATGTACATATGTGTGTATATATGAATACATATATATTCTTTCTATCAGTTCTGTTCCTTTGGAGAACTCTGACTAATACAACAGATAATATAAAATATTTGTAATGTGTACATACGTACAAAATGTAGCTGACAGTAGATAATAAAGGTTAACAAAAGTTAATTCACCATGCCCATGCTTCAATCCTAGATAGTCTACTAACTTATTTTTTGATATTTAGTCTAGTTGTTTCATGACTCTAACCTGGAAAAGAATTTAACCTCAGGATGAATTATACCTTGAGTCCCACCAACAGTTGATTAGATGACTTAGATTAGGGTCAGGGGTGAGATGTTTTTATAAGTAGAATGGGTAGTAAGAGTCCTGTCTCTTAAGGACAGGATGTGAAGCAGTAGTAGAGTAGGACATGAACAGCTCTTACTGCAGGAAGTACTTGGAAAGTAAGTGCCAACAAACATCTTAACTCATTAATGTCAATGAATGTATTTTCATACAGTGTCACATCTTATTTTGTATTCTGTGACAACTGTTCATTAGACAAATCTAATTACCGGTGTGTTAATATTGGTATCCCGGGAAACAGATGCTAGCTGAGTGTTTCTTATATAGAAAACGCAATAGAATGGCATCATGCATCACTTATTTCATATTGGCAAATCATCAAACTAAGCCAGTCATACTGTGAAATATGCTCTCCTAGGCACAGACTGGATTCCCTATTCTCAGTTCTCACTGACAGAAACTGCAAATGTTTCCACCATCACCAGTGTATCTCTAAGATAGTTTTGAAAAATACCTATACTTGTAAAAGTATTTCAAAGAGAAACTTTATATGACTATATTAGTGTTTCTTTCCACAAACCCTACTATATGTAAATTTGAAACACAGTCTCCTTACACCTCAGAAATTGGATGGATTTACTTTAGGAATTTTGTGTTTTAGTCTTAATTCCTATTGATGTTGTGCTGTCTTTATTAATCTATCCTATAAGGAATCCTTTACTGTAAGCAGAGACAATGAATTATTGCTTTAAGTAAACAGTAATGCCATTGAAATTCCTTGCTCTTGAAACTAAGATAAGCGTTCTCTGGACTGGATCAAGGATTCAGATATCAATCCTTTTTCCTGTTCTTAGCATATGTCTTTCTCAGTTTCAACACTAGATATGTATTTATTGTACCTACTACATGGTGGCTATATTAGTTACTTTTCTCATTGGTGTGAAAAATTAAAAAGCAAATTCAAGAAAGAAAGACTTATTTTGGCTCATAATTTGAGGATGTATTCCATCATAACAATGAGATCATTGAGGGAGAGTCTTGAAATTGCTGATCACAGTGCATCCACAGTCAGGAAGCAGAGAGAGATGAATGCTGGTTATTTTCTCCTTTCCACTCACTCCAAGACCCTAACCTGTGGGACAATATCATTCACATTTAGAGTTCATATTCCACCCTCAGCTAACCTTGACAAAAACACCCTCATAGCAACACCCAAATGTGTGCTTCTTAGTTTATTCTAATCTATTCAAGTTGACAATGAATATTTACTGTCACTGAGGACCATCAACATTCTTGTATGTTTCCGAAGAGCAAAACTGAAATATCAAAAATCAAAAATTAAAGCTAAGTAAGAATTTCACAGGAAATGAGCCCAATGATGTTAAGTCTAGTCTCTTAGAAAAAAAAATAGTATTTTTTCGAGGAAATGCTTGATTTGAAGAAAACATTCATCCCAGCCAGATCTCTAGTTGTTCATCTATATATCATGTACAAATGTTCAGAAATCATAAACAAGTTTGACACTTGTCACAATTCAGCTATCTAATACATAAACATAATAAAGACACAAGGAATATAAGAAGAAATATTTAGTAGTATTTGTGTGGATATGCCTGGATAATCTTCAGAAGAATCAAATAACGAAGTTTCAAATGGAGAAGGTAGGATTTGCCTGACTCAGTCATTGGTATTTATTTTTTCTGTATACTGGTGGGACCTAGCTCATTTAGACAAGCCTATGTGTCAGTAAGCGCTCATGCCAAGTCTGTCTCCAGCTCTTTACATCTGTCTGAAAGGTAGAGCCAGACAACTGAGTCACTATCTAAAAACTGCCAAGGGGTAAAGGAATGATGGCATCCCAAAGCCAGACAAGTCTTATTACTTGGTCATCCCTCCCTTCCCATGAAATATATACATTATGTCTGTCTATTGTGTGTCATCAGTGCTGACTCCAAGTATTAGAAAGATGAATGTGGTTTTTTTTAGGAAAGGTAGAGTCTGGAACAAAGACAAAATTATTAGGTAGGCTGCTAAATGGCACAAGATACCAGAGAGTACATGGCCAACAGAAGCTCCCAGTAAATGCTGGGCTTGTTGTCATTTAACTGTGAGCCAAAGGGAACATCTAGGACTCCTCAGCGAGAGACAAAACCACTCATGGCAAGAATTACACAGGCATTTGCCTTTGTTTCCTCACACAGAGTTCTTCCTCTATGTACAACTCTGGTTGTTTTTCCAAGGCAGAGCCAAGAATCTCTGCTGCCAGAGATCCTTAGTTTTTTTGACGAGCAAAAAGGAAAAGTAATAGAGACTTTATATTTTGAAGAATTAAGGTACAGGTTGATAAGATCTGCTAAAATACAAAACTCAATAAGAACATTCCAGAATTATTTTGGCACTAACAGGACTTCCAAGCAGTAATATTTGTCTGTTACTGATGTATATTACTATATAAATTTACCTTCCTAATGTTTATCAAAGGCCTTTGCTTTTAATATAGCTTTTCTTCCACATTTATAAAAATGTAGTTGGCCAGAGACACTACATAATTAATGTTTTATCTAACTCACCTTAAGAACATGAGAATATGCTGTCCCTAGGACCCAGGTCCTGGGACACAGCAGCTCCCCAGGAACCCCTACCCAACTCTGTCCCAGTTGCCAGCCAGCAAGGAAACTCTTGCGGGCAGCCCTCTCCCCACAAAGAACCCCCACATCGGACCCTGCAATCTACAAGTTCCACGCCTTACCCCAATACCTATCTGCCTATGACCCGAGTAACTTCCTGAGACACAGAATCCGCCAGCTCTCATTCGACCAAGAGATGAGTGACTCTTCTCCCACCCTGAGAGTCCTGCCTCCAGGACCCAGGCCCTGGAACACAGCTAGTTCCTGGGAACCCCTACCCAACTCTGCCTCAGGTGCTGGCCAGCAGGGAAAACTGCAGGCAGTGCCCCCCCACCTACCAAAACCCCACATCAGACCCTGTAATCTACAAGACCCACGCCATACCCCAATACCCACCTGCCTGTGACCCCAGTAGCTTCCTGAGACACACAGTCTGCCAGCTCTCATTGGACCAAGAGAAGCTTCCTCAGACAAAGAACATGAGAATGCTTAAAAATGATGTCTTCATCTATATAGAATGAAATTACAGGTCCATAAGGTTTTATTCAAATACATAAGGATTTAGGGAATTGTTCAGAATATTAGCAGAACATTGGGAAGTAAAGGGGAGACTTTTAAAGAACATTAACCTAAGTATGAGCCAAAATTCAGTATTGCTTTGCAGACATTCAGAAAATTAGCTCACTGTTGATTGTATGTGATGAGCTGTTAACATTACATGAAATAACAAATGGGTATCATTACCAGCCAGACACTCTGTTCAAAAAAAATAAAATAAAATAAATAAGATGGGAATCCAAGTTTGGGAGTTATGGTTCCGCAGACAAATGGGCTATTTCACATGATGTGAAGAAGTCATTACAACTTTCTGGTTGCAGACATTTCGTTCTTAATTTAAAATGCCATCATCATACAAATCTTATTTTTATAATTACGAGGTTCAATTAGTTAGAATGAGACATTGTTCTGTTATTTTTAAGACCTTAGGAATTTCACACTTACCTAAATTGAGGACTGATGTGTATTACTAGAACTTTTCCAGTGAGGACCAGATGATTCCAGCAGCATTCTTCACATGCTTGAGGCTGACTGCATGCCCAGGCGAGTTTCTAGCTACACTCCCTTGACTTTATTTCTAGATTCCTTATTTTCTGCTGTTGAGTAGTAGCTAAGTTCCCCACAATCCCTAGGGACAAAAACAAAACAAAACTGATTCAGGGCAAAGTAGAAGGAAAGTAGGATTCAGCAAAGGATGTTACTCCAAGCAAAAACTCAAGCAGATTCCTTAAAATGGAAATCAGAGAATAGTCAGGTAATCTGCTCAACCATTTAAAAGTAGATTACTTTTTTAGAACCACTATAAGTGATTTTCTACCTTTCAATGGAATGGATTTTAATCCATTTAACTCACAACCTCAATATAACTGTATTTGAAAATAAGACATTTAAGGTTGTGCTTGGGATCCAATGAAATCATAAATGTATGATCCATAGGAGAAGGAAAAGAGACACCCATAATATGAGTGCTTGGAAGAAAGGTCAAGAGACAGTACCACAAGAAGATGGCTTCAAACAAGATATGGAGAGAGCATTCACCAGGCCCAACCATACTGACTTCTTGACCTTGGACTTCCAGCCATGGAAACTGTAGTTCAGTAGATGTCTATTACTGTTAAGCTATGAAGTCTGTGTCTATGTTATGGTGGGCTGCACTGATGAATGCATACACATAGTCACAAAACATAACCTCAATGTAAAATATATTGATTTTAAGTTCTTCTACATCTATAAAAAGCACCTTGCCTCATCTTCATAATCACAGTAGCAGCAGTTTTTAAACATTATTCTAAACATCCTAATTTCATAAAGTGAGTCATTATCTCTATTTTATAGACAAAAAAGAAGAAGCCAAAGCCTTCATAAGAAATTTATGCAAAATACTCTGAATACTCTAATAAGATGAGCAACAAAATAATGAGTTCATAAATCCTGTTATTTTTTCTGGAGAAAATAAAATGAATTACTGCATTTTTTGTTTATTTGAAAGTTTCTTTACAAATTATAAAAAAAATATGTTCTGTAGTGGCTTTGGTGTCATTATTTATTTTGTACTATATTGATGGTCTCAGATAAAATGATGACACATTCTTCAGAAGATCAACACACTGAATCATATCCACTAAGTACATTTACTTATACATGGGGTAGATTATATTTGAAAGCAATTATAGAATTGTACAGTTAAAAGACTATATTTTTGTAAATCTTTAATAAAGAAGATAATTGCTTTTACATTTATTTGTTGACTTTCAAGGAGCTATACTTTAAAGTTGAGTGCTTTAAAGTAGAGTGCCAACAT
Organism: Peromyscus nudipes; assembly: GCA_902168325.1. NCBI lineage: Eukaryota > Metazoa > Chordata > Mammalia > Rodentia > Cricetidae > Peromyscus > Peromyscus nudipes. The sequence continues at coordinate 10,468 of CABHPH010041412.1, read as the reverse complement.
TTTCCTTTGAATCTTATGATAATCTTACAGACTAACTTATTTCCAGGAAGAAGGAAAGCTACTATAATCTCATTTTAACTTGTCAGCGAGTAGAAATCTAACTAATGTTGATTGTTCTCTGACAGCACTTGCTTGGAAGGCTCCATGGTTTTGATTAATATTTAAACACTAGGGTTTTCAAAGTAAATTTACAAGCTGAAATTACTAAGGCTACAATAAATACAAAAACATGTTACTACTTTATTTTCTGTATGTGCTGAAAAGCACAGCCATTAAGAATCAGGAAGTGAGGAGAGAGGAATTTGTTTTCAGTATGGGCTCCTTATTGCCCATTAGCAATTCAAAGAAAAGTGTATAGCATGGTAGCCCTGACGACTGGTCATCAAGGTAAGCTGTTTGGAAATAAACAATAGTTTGGCACTTACCAGTTGTGTGACAATTGACAAGTTAGTTACGTGGCTCAGTCTATCTATGAAAGTGTAAACCAGTGATTTAAAGCACTTTAATAAATATTAAATGATATAATAAGGGGCAGGATGTGTTGAACCATGACTGACACACAAGTAGCCCATATGTGATAACTACTTCTGCTCTCCAGGAACACAGTAGTTAAATAAAAACATGGTTTTATACTTATCAAACCACTCAACAAATATTTATTCATTCAACAAACATTTATTATTAAGCCTGTGTCATGGCAAGGAAATATCCACAATTACATAATTCTCAAGACTTCTGCTCCACAAGCTTGGATTCTCCTGAGTAAATCTGTACTTCAGTGAGGGAAAGAGGTCTTCTATTGGGCTATTTATCAGAACATAGAACCAGAAAGTTGAAGTGAATACAGGGAAGGCATTCTGGAAGTTGTATTTTCAGACCTGAGTTTGAAACTTTGACGACGCCATATGAATAGAAAATGGGAAAGGCTGATCCCAGAATAAAGGAGTGTGGGCAGAAATATGACGGCTTGAGTTTGTGAAACTGAATCTATCACTGAGTAGCTTACAGGAGGTGTCATGACAAGCTGGTTCCATAATAATATCTTGTAATTTTCAATTGGTTTCAGAGCTCTGATTGTCCTTTTCTTCAGGGACTAATCCCTAAATTCTGACTGTGGCTGGAGAAGAAGCCTAATAACACATTTTTTTCCACTTGCCTATATTGTGGGCAAATCAATTTTTGGCTCAGGGATAAGGTCAATTAGATACCATTCCTATATAGTAATATTAGAATTCACTCATTTCCCCTGAAGTTGAAACTGTTTTTCTAGAAAGTGCAAAGATAGCTGGGCAAGTATTCGTTTATAAAGTCTTACATTTTAACTTAAAGTCCAATATTAAATAGTTTCCTTGAAATACAATGCAATTTCAATTCTGCCTTAAAATATTCATATATTTTTTTGCTATGGAGGTAAGAAATCACAAACTAAACTTAAGAACATCTTAACTTCAACACTGTTATCTATGAGTTGGTCTGTTTTTTTGCACACATAGAATTATTAAACAGTGGTACAAAAAGCCTGCATACCTGCAGGAAGTTTTGAGATGAGGGAAATGGTTAATGATGCCAGTATTACTGTAGGTCAGCAAGGCCAGCTCTTTACATGGGCTTAAATCAACAATATTAAAATAAATAATTTACCCAGCTCTCACTTGATGCTGACTGACTTTTACACCTTAGGAAAAATAACAGGGAGCTTTGTAACTCTCTGCCCTTATTGCTTGCAATGTTCATTGATCGGACAACAAACAGTGCATAAATCTGTTCTTTAGCAACAGAAGCAACTGGAGTGTCAATTAAAAATGACCGGTCAAGAAATTGGAACATGATTACCAAATCCATAGAACTCAGCACCATTCATCGATTCATACAGAGCTACTCCATTGAGAAGAATGGGCTGAATAAAATGTTCTTTCAAAATATTGAATTATAAGAGACATTTTATGAGATATTTTGGAGAGTTTTTTTCTGAGACAAAAAGATATGTTTGTAACTGGCAGTCCTGAAGACTCACCACAGACTCCTTCAAATCTCTCTTTCTTCCCTTAATGAAAAAGCTCATAGAAGAAAATTACATTTGCCAGCACTGTTGACAGCTTGCACCATAAACCACTATCTTTAATGTTACAGCAGCTCAATTCAACAGAACTAGCTTCCATTCTTAAGGGGAAACCAAACATACTCATCACACTATTGAGGACAAAGTGTACCAGCGAATTAGATTTGTTAGATGAGTTATACAGTCAATCATTGTTTGCCAGTAGAAGATAGAGAACAAAAGATCTTCCTTCTACAAGAGAAGATGAGACACAAAGTAGCTTAGCAGTTAGATCACTTGACCAGAGCCAGATATGTCACCGATCATTGTCAAAGCCACCAATAAAGGTCCAGTATGAAAGTGCCTCGGGCACATGGTAATACATATACTTCTTATTTCCCTGTGGTGAGGAGAGGCCCTGAGTATAACATCAACCAAACAGTTATAAGCATAGTGCCATGTATGCCTTTCAGGTTAAAGCATATTAGTGTGAGTGCAACTCTCTCCTTATCACCCCTTTCATATCTACACCATTAGCAAGGGTCTCACTAGTGACTTCAATCCTAATCAGAGTGACACATTGAAATAAAGCAGAATAAAAACCAATCAGGTCATGATGCACTATTAGAACAAATTTGTTGCTCAGTGCCCAGGAGTTGGAGATTATTGGTCTCCACATCATTACCACATTGACCCCTAAAATGTGGATGAAACATCTAAAATTCATCCCACAATAGAGCATGTGAACCCAGGAAAGCATCTTGAAGCTATGTGAAAATGGATACCGATAAACTCTTCTGAGGGACCTGAGATGAAAGTTCGGTTTCAATGAAATATAAGACTAAACATCAGGGAAATGCAAATCAAAATGACTCTGAGATACCATCTTACACCTGTCAGAATGGCTAAGATCAAAAACACTGATGACAGCTTATGTTGGAGAGGATGTGAAGTAAGAGGAACACTCTTCCACTGCTGGTGGGAGTGCAAACTTTTACAGCCACTTTGGAAATTGATATGGCAGTTTCTCAGAAAATTGGGAATCAATCTACCTCAAGACCCAGCTATACCAATCTTGGGCATATACCCAAGCGATAATCAATCATACCACAAGGACACTTGCCCAGCTGTGTTCATAGCAGCATTCTTCGTAATAACCAGAATCTGGAAACAACCTAGATCCCCCTCAACCAAAGAACTGATAAAGAAACTCTGACACATTTACACAATGGTGTATCACTCATTTGTAAAAAACAATAACGTCATGAAATTTTCAGGCAAAATGATGGAACTAGAAAAAATTCATCCTGAGTGAGATAACCCAGACCTAGGAAGATTAACATGGCATGTACTCACTTACAAATGGATAATAGCTGTAAAGTAAAGGACAACCAGGCTCCAATCCACAAACCAAGACAGGCTAGGTAACTAGGAGGGCCCAAAGAGGGTAGCATGAATATCCCTGGGAAAAGGAAACAGAAGAAATCTCCTAGGTAAACTGGGGACAGGAGAAAGGGAGGGATCAGAACATGAGGGATCAGGTTGAGTGGGTTGGGGGCCAGATGGAGGAAGAGAGTCATGAAAGAGATGTCTTGATAGAGGGGGCCATTTGAGGGTTACGGAGAAACTGGGTACCAGGGAAACTCCCAGGAATCTACAAGGATGACCCTAGCTAAGACTCCTAGCAGCAGTGGAGATGGTGCCTGAACTGACCACCTGTAATCAGATTGATGACTACCCTAATTGTCATCAGAGACCCTTCATCCAGTAACTGATGGAAGCAGATGTAAGCACTTGATGAGCTCCAGGAGTCCTGTTAAAGAGAGGGATGAGGGTTTATACAAGCTAGGGGGGTCAAGGTCATGACAAGGGTACCCACAGAGATAGCTAAAGTGAGCTCATGGGAGCTCATAAACTCTGGAACAACAGCTAGGGAGACTGCATGGAACCAACCTAGGCCCTCTGCATGTGAGTGACAGTTATGTGCCTAGATCTTTTTTGGGGCTCCTACCAGTGTGATCAGGACCCGTCCCTGTCACTTGAGCTGGCTTTTGGGAACCTATTCCCCATGCTGAGTTTTCTTGCTCAGCCTTGATGCAGGGGGAGGATCTTGGCCCTGCCTCAACTTGATGTGTCATGCTTTGTTGACTCCCATGGGAGGTCTGTCCCTTTTGGAAAGAAGGTGGCAGAGGAGTGGACTGGGGAGGGGTGTAGATGAGAGAGGGGAGGAGGAAACTTGAGGAGAGGAGGAAGAGGAAACTGTGGTGAGTTTGTAAAATAAATGAAAACAATTTAATAAAAAAAGACTTGGGCTAGAAGAGGACAATTTGAAATTCCAGGTATAAACTCAATGCAGAAACTAAATATACTTGGTATTTCACGAGAATCATGAAGATGCTGCCATAAGATTTCAGGAGATGGATAAAAATTATTTTAGCTTAAGAAGAATGTCCTATGGAGAAGAAATAGAGAAATGGGAACTTGGGCAAAATACTTCATGTTAATATGAAAGAAGCCACTTGTAGGTAAGTGTGCATTTTTATGAACATAATATTGTTTTTTGATATACTACTCAATGCCAGAAACCCCATAATTCCTAAAATGAGATGATAGGATTTAGTCTCTGTTCTAATTCTTTGCATGTGCTTCTGAAGAGTATTTCTTATAACAAACTAAATACATGTACTGTTTTAGGATCTTTCATTGGGCTATAAACTCTCTGAAGAAATGGTTGGATGGAATAATTTTAGCTTTAAAAAGAAATATCTTTCCATCATATGTCCAGCAATGATTTTTTAAAGGATAATTTGGGAAAACTTTTCATTGAGTATGTGTTGTATTTTCCATATCCATTCAGTGGTCAAAATGACTTTGTAATGGGTACTGGTAAGAAATGGAAAGCAATATTCATGGAATGGTAGTGGCCAAGCAGTTTTGTTGAAGGAACACATAGACTTCTGCAGTTACATACTGAATCAGATCACTTTTACTGGGGTCAAGGTAATAGAGCTGGTTAATGTGGCCGGAATGGTTTATCTTGAGAGTTAACTTGACTGGATCTGGAACAAAGTAAAAATAATCCACTTGGAACTCCCGTGAGGAATTTTTCTTGATCCAATTATTTGACTTGAGTAAACGCACCCTAAACATGAGCAGGACCTTCTGGTGATAGTGCAGGGAAAAGGAAGACAGAAGATGGAAAACTTGCCTGCTTGCTTTTACTCCGGCAAACACTTTCATCTGTACTCTTGGGGCATTACTCCACTTTCTTTCCATAATAGAGTAAGTTTCTTCAGAGTGCCAGAGCAGACTGAAGACCAGCAGCTCTTCAGGGATCTTCTAGGCTTTTGGCACTGAACTGGAAGTACTGAGACAACCCAGCCTTGTAGACTGACTGAGCAGCTCCTGAAGTCTCTGTCTCTCCTGTGTGAGACAACTGTTGTTGAACTCCTCTGTCATTAATATGTAAGCCATAATGAATCCCCTTTAATGTATATTCATTCGATTTGTTCTGTTCCTCTGGAGAACTCTGGCTAAATAATTTTTTCCAAGGGGAAAAATTAAGAAGAAATTATGATAGTTTTGTAATTTATATGGTTAATGTATCTTTACAGAGGGAAAGATTAGAGTTTCATGCTTTTGCTTAGTAAAATTATACTAATTATTGTTCTGAAAATATCTATAGATGACACCTTTACTGTAAATTTTTCCCATAAATTTCTCTCTTCATTTTTCGAGACAGGGTTTCTCTATGTAGTTTTGGTGCCTGTCTGTCCCGGATCTCCCTCTGTAGAATCTGTAGCTTAGGTGGAGTTTTCTTAAGTTGGTATAATATTTAATTCTCAGCATTTCACTCAGTAAGTTTAACACACTGCTCTAATCTGTATTTATACTGGTGGCTAACTCTTCTATAAAACTTAAAGTGTTCTGAGGGACATCTAGTGTTCACCATTGTGCCCTAGTAACACTCAGACTAGATTATTTCAAAACACATTTATCCAATGAACAAATATATAATGAATTTACATCACATTCTTGAAGCTAAAAGATAGGTCCAAGGAGATAAAACGCCTTCTGTCTTCCATTCCATTACAAATAATCCCACTGCAAATTCAATCATCTTCCCTTGGGAGTGTCACACATGAATTACTTTCCAGTGCCAGGTTCACTGTTACATGTCACAGGGAGACTATGCCTGTGCCACTTTCTCTCAAATCATTTCGCTTAATAACAAGAAATTATCACCCTTGTTTCTCATGTGAAAAACTAAATTTCAAAGTGGATTTACAATGAATCACAGTGACATACTCATGAGAGTCAAAAGCATTCTCTGTGTGGTGAATTTATTATAGGATTTGTAAGTATGATGATGAAGCATGGGTGGTAAGTCTCTAACTTTTACAGTTCATATGGACATATTTTCATGAGGGTGATACCTTAAGTGAAACTTCCTATCTTGAGAACAGGATAACATAGTGACTTCTATGACGACTATGAGCAAACACTTCAGAAACAGATTATGTGGGCCCAAACTCCAGTTCCATATGCCTTATGGCATGATGTCTTTTTAAAATTAACAGTGTTTTATTCTTTGAGAATTCCATATGCATATACAATGGATTTTGATCATATCAACTTACCAACTCCAACCTTTCATCTCTTTCTGTGTGCCTTCCTATATGTGCTTCTCCCAGCTCCATGTTCTCCTCTCCTCTTTTTATATATCTCACTAAGCCCATTTAGTTTTGCCCATATGTACGTGATTAACGGTTTGGGGATCATCCAATGGATCATGGGAAGCCTACCAGTGGCCACATCTCCAAAGAAAACTTATCTTCCCTCCCTCAGCAGACATCAGCTCTTATAGCAGGATTCCTATGCCCAATTTTATCATTCACCATAACAGGAAAGCAATATTTAACCACCTCTGGAGCCAGTACAGAGGCTAAATTAATAAATAATTATAAGGTACTTGGAAAGGCAGTTACATAGATAATGCTTGATAGTTATTACTATAGCATTAATCCCTTACTCAAAGCACTTGTATCCAAGTTTAAACTATTATCTTCAACTTAGAACAGCAAAGAATCTATATTTCTCTAAGCCATAAGAGAATCCAAAATTGTGACCTCAATGTGGAAGATACTTCATGATTTTTCTAGATAATGGTCTCTTATCTCTTGCATCTACTGTTCAGATATGTGGAGATGCTGGTATGCCCTAAGGGGTCTCTAACCTTCACACAGCTACTCACTTTCCATAAAGCATAGATATCCCTTCACTTTTGATCCCTTGGCTTCTCAAATTTCTTTACTTTAGTATCTAATGGAAACATCTACATTGAAGAGATGATTCCATGGACACCTAAGTTAGCTGAGATTTCCTTATGACCCCATGTACCCATCCCATAATCACCTGTATCATTTCATCTCAGTCACTCTCATGCTTGGCTATCTTTTCTGAGAATCAAAGCAGCCATGGGCAGAAGCTGAATCTGAACATTTTTGGTGTCACATCTTGTATCACAACTAGAGTACCAGAACCTAGGTATCATACTTAATATTTTCAACTTATCAAGATCTAAGGTTACCTAGGAGATAGGCCTCTGGACATACCACTAAGAGATTATCTAGAATTATGAATTGGGTACAAATGTAGATATTTGTTTATGTTGTGGAGCATTTGTTTATTGATACAAAGATGTGATGCATTCTTTTGTGTTGCATTTATTTAATTGTGTGAAGCTGTGTTACTGTGGCTGTCTAAGACACCTGATGGTCTAATAAAGAGCTGAATGGCCAATAGTGAGGCAGGAGAAAGGATTGGCAGGGCTGACAGCCAGAGAAAGTAGGTAGAAGGAGAAATTTGGGAGAGAAGAAAGAGCAAGAGAACAAGTATAGAAGGCTAGGAGCCAGCCACACAGCCACACAGCCAGCCATAAAGTAAGAAACAGAGAAATGTATACAGGAATGGAGAAAGATAAAAGCCCAGAGGCAAAAGGTAGACAGGATAATTTAAATTTAATGAAATCAGGCAAGAAACAAACCAAGTTAAGGCTGGACATTTATAAAAAAGAATAAGATTTCATGTATGATTTATCTGGGAGCTAAGTGGCAAGCCCCCCAAAGAGCAAAAGAGCAAAAACAACCAACCACATGCAAGGCCAACCTTAACTGTAGACAGTACCATTCCAATTGTTGTGTCCTGGACTGAGAAAGAAGAAAAAAAGCAAGCTGAGCACTAATAGTCCTTCTCTTCTTCCTGACTGCAGATATAATATGATTGGATGATGCTAAATCCTGCTGCCATAACTTCCCCAACATCCTGGGGCGCACTTTTGAACTGTAGGTCGAAATAAACAAGTTCTCCCTTACCACTAACACACTAAATATTAAATTAGTAAATAAAAGCATGGTACTTATGTTTGTGTGGTTTAAATGTGTGGTTTGTACAGGTGGTGTGTGCACATGTGGGAGCTGTTTCCTGTCAGCTTTTCCTGTCGTAATTATTCTCTGCCTTATTCCAATAAGACTGATTCTCTTACTAAACCTGGGAATATGCTGATAGTCAGGAGGTCCAAGCCAAGCTATCTCTTCCCTCCCACAACACTGAGTATAGAGGCATATATGAGATCAAATTTTGCTTTTTATGTGGAGTCTATAAATTTGAATTCAGTTCTCATACTTGAACAAAATACTCTTACCCACATAATCATTTCCTCAATCTCTAGAATATTTTTCAAGTAGCTTAAGACACTCATTAGATTAAATTTCCTGGCATACGGCTTTATAAATATTTTCATGTCAGAACTTAATCAAGAGAAAGTTTAAAACAACAGATGGGCAATATACTGGAGAACTTGTGGAGTACCTTTCACCACACCCTGCCATGGATGGGTAAATCCTTGCTCCTAACTGAAAAAGATGTCTGTGGTTTATCCACAAAAATTGATGGTGGAAATCTCATTTTTCCATTCTTTAGCTAGCCTTACTGTCTTCCTCAGGAAACTGTTATAAAAGGGGCTATCTCTCTCAAGTAAACATGAAGATGGAATGCTGCCTGAGCACCAGAAGGTGTCACATCCAACACTCTCTCTGCCATTCAGAGAATTACACTGGCACAGCCTTGCCACTTGACAAATAGTTTTGCTACTGATCATAGAGACTGATAATGTCTGCCTTGAGTGTTCCATGCTTTAAAAAAAATACAATAAGGAGCTGGGGATATGGCTCAATCAGTAAAATGCCTGCTGCGCAAGCATGAAGACCTGAATTCAGATTACCAGAACCCACAGAAAAAAATCAGGTACGTTGGTACACATCTGTAGTTCCAATGCTAGAGTGAGGTAGAGATGTTTAGCTAATCAGCTCCGACCAAATCAATGATCTCCAGACTCAATGGAAGATCCTTTCTCAATGGACAGCCATTGAGGAAGAAACAAGACAATAACCTCTGGCACACATGTGCACACACATACACACACACACACACACACACACACACACACACACAATAAAGAAAAAGAATTGGCAAGTGTGGTGGTACATGCCTTTAATTTCAGTGCTCTGGAAGCAGAGGCAGGCAGATCTCTGTGAGTTCCAGGTTAGCCGGGTCTCCATAACAAGTTTCAGGACAGCCAGGAACAGAAAAAGAGACTCTGTCTCAAAAATAAAAAAAAATAAAGGAAGGAAGGAAGGAAAAAGAAAGAAAGAGAGAGAATGAAGGAAAGAAAAAAAGAAAGAAAGAAAGAAAGAGAGAGAAAGAAAGAGAGAGAAGGAGAGAGAGAGAAAGAGAAAGAAAGAAAGAGAGAGAGAGAGAAAGAAAGAGAAGCAAAACAGGAAAACACAATATGCTTCTGGCACATTGATCTGAGATGTTATTCAGTCTTTGAACTGCTTCTTTAAGAGATATCAGTATTTTTTTAATATGAAGCATGGGAAATTTCTTTTGGCATATGGAGCATTTCTTATCTTTTGGAAATAGCAAAGCAAGATCTTTGCTTTTTACTCATCACCTTGCAGTAGAGGCATGGGCTTGGTGAGGTAGCTAGGCACAAGAGGGTACAGTGGTTGCTTCACACCCTGACACACACTGTGAATTAACAACTGAAAATAACCAAATCCCACTTTCCCAGAGGCAGAAATGACCCTTACATAATTGAAAAGAAATGGCACCAGAATGGATGGTCTTTTCCATTTGTTCTTGGAAAACACATCTTTGTTAGGATGCACTAGGATAATTTATGATGGGTGAATCCATTTTCTGTAACCATGTCTTCCAAGACTGCACAATATTCCAGAATGATAACTTTAAAATGTCATTTATGATTGTTTGTAATACTCCATCTTTCTTTCATTAACCCCCTTTCCCTCTTAGGCATCAAATTTGCTTCCCATTATATAAGCTCTCACTGAAGCAATCCTAACGACC
>CABHPH010041386.1:0-19845 GCA_902168325.1 Peromyscus nudipes | reverse complement strand
AAGTGCTGTGGATATCACTCTGTATCAATAAAGCGCTGATTGGCCGGTAGCCAGACAGGAAGTATAGGCGGGACTAACAGAGAGGAGAATTGAGGGAACAGGAAGGTAGAGGGGAGACTGGCTGGAGCCGCGGCCAGGAGAAGGAAGATGTAAGGTACCGGTAAGCCACGAGCCACGTGGCAAAGTAGAGATTAATAGAAATGGGCTAAATATAAGAGTAAGAGCTAGACAATGATAGGCCTGAGCTTATGGCCAAGCAGTTTAAATAATGTAAGCGTCTGTGTGTTTATTTTATAAGTGGGCTCGGAGACTGGCGGGACTTGGGAGCTGGAGACTGGCGGGTGACAGAGATTTGTCCTGACTGTGGGCCCGGCAGGAAAACTCTAGCTACAGACTAGGTGCTAAGAATATAAAGATAAATTAAACGTGCTTCTTGGCTCATTCAAGCTTTTTTCCTAGTGGGGATACAAGTACAAAATAGCTCATTTTATTGTAGTTGTGTAAATCATGACACACTTTCAACATACTACTATTTTGTGGAATTTGAGAAAATGGCTTAAAGACATGCACACAGAGGATTGGAGTTCCTAAAAGGTGCAAAGGCTGCATTTCTGTTCCAGGTATGTGCCGTCTCTAACATCTGAAGAAAACTGTTACGCTGACTAGTTTCCTCAGAAACCAGAGCTTAACTGACTATCTTACCTTAAAAGAAAGAGAAGAGGAAGAACAACTTTTCTCTCCTCTCCTGTATCCCACATGGCTTTAATAAAACAGGAGTTGGTAAATTGTGTGTCACACCTGGCCCTGTTTTCATATGCCTCATAAGGTAATAACTATTTTTACATTTGAAATGGTTATAGACATTCAGACTTCATGTCCTTTAGCTCATACAGTTTAAATTATTTACTGTGTGGCTCATTGCAGAAAAAAAAGACTGTCAAATTTTGTACTTGAATGTAGAAAACAGAGAAATGAACAAGTTGTAGAGGGATCTTCTATACATGTCTATTCTTGCTATACCAAAGAAGTTGAGTTTGTGCTATATTTAAGGGGATACTCTAATGACAGTAAAATGAAAAAAGATCAGTATTATTTCACACAATGAGCTAGTCTGTTAGAGATTGTCTCAAAGTCAAAATTGTGAATAAATTAGACTCTGGGCTTCAAAAATGCAAGGAAAGGCAAAGTATGATATGGTGTTCATTTCTTTGATAGATAAGGGAGCAAATGAATTAATTAATGTGGAGAAATAGCTTTATATTTCAATTTTATCTACAACAAAGTTAGCCATTTATCTTTATTAATTTACATAGTCAAAATATTCCCTGATATTACTATTTGTATCACAAAAAACCATAGATTTATCATAATGTTTATACCTGTTGCTTTCATGATCACCCAACTTCTATCTCCTCTCTGTCTCATAAACCTGCAACAGAAACTGACTGTTTGTTTTTTAATTACGGTTTTATCAGCTTTTCCTAGTAGCTGGTCAGAGTACCTTTTTCAGTATTAAGAAAGAAAATATTTTTAGTAGAGTTGTGGAGATAACACAGCAGGTGAAGTACTCTCTATGCAAACAAGCAATAAGCTCTGATTTCTATCCCCAGCTACCACATAAAATCTGACTGTGGTGGCTTGGTTTTAGAATCTTAACTCTGAAATCAAGTGGATACCTTGATTTCACTGGCTGTTCAGCCTAGCTGAATCTGTGATCCTTGAGTTCCACTGGAAGATGGTGTTTCAAAATCCAAGATGGATGGTTCTTGAATAATACCTGAGGTTGATCTATAGCCTCCATGTGCATTCACACATATACATACCTGTGCATACTTGTTCATCCAAACACAAATACAAAAAAATGATAATTTTCACATTGAATGAAGTAGTATATATTACCTATACTTTAGGTTCTGTTAAGATGTTGTTAATTTTGGATCTAGATGTGATGATTTTAGTTGAAATTTTAAAAATAAAATGGTTAGGTTTTTTTTGAAAATCCAAGCAATTCACAAGGGTAACAAGTAGGCAGACCTTTTCACTATCCAGAATTGACATTCTACAACCATTTTATCTTCTTCCTTCTTATTCCTTATGTGCACATGAAATGTGTTGCCTAACCAGGTATGATACTTTTTATATTTTTATGCATTTATGAAAATATAATTCTGCATTTTGTCTGCTTTGCAAAGATACAAAGGCTGTGTTTCCTTTCATATTGAGTAAATTTAGTAATACATCAAAGCTTGTACATATTTTCTACTTACTATTTCCCATGAAATTTTTCCGTATTAACAGCTGATATTTTTGGACATCTCTGTACAATACTATACTATCTATATGCTGTGACTTGTTTTAATTATTTAAGGAGTCTTCCAAAATGAATAATTGTACCATTTAGAGGTCTGAAGACATGCATGTGGGTTTTTCATTCCCCTCATTGGCTAGCCACTTACTTTATCTTTTTCTATTTCCCCCTTTTATCCTATAAATCATGTAGAGGCTTCAGATAGGAGACTTCCTAGAACAGCATCAATTTTCTTGAAATGTAATGTCTCATATATCTCCAAAATGGAGATGTTCTTTCACAAGAATATTTGTAGAATCTTTTTAAATGTTTTCCCAAATATTCTATGAGAATGGGTCATATTCTTGCCAATTTATGATAATACTTTTTACTTCTATTTTACCCAAAATAAGTAAATAATATGCAGACACATAAGTAAATTCAAATATAGGACAGCTTTTCACAGTGCAGATGATATAAACAGCTAGATGAACATGAAAAGCCTTTCAGTTTTCATAGTTGAGAGTGGTGGCTCAGTGAGTAGTGAATTATGTGACATGTTAATGGTATAAATGAGTGTTGTAAGAATACAGAAGAGGATACATTAGCTCTGTTTTGGGATGATGGAATTAGGGAAGGTTTCAGAGGGTAGTTGACAATTTAGCTTAGCATTCAGGAAAGAGCAAGCCATTACAAACAGAAATTCTTAAACATCCAATTAGCAAACATCATATATGCAGCTATGCCTAACAAGCAAGACCTATGACTATTGGTTTCTTTAAAGCTGAAGATAGTTAATCAGACATATGTGGGCTTGAAAAGACACATTCTGTATCAATCATTCTCCTAACCACCAGTTTAGACTCCTCAAACAGATTATAAATGATTCAATGTTCATTGCCTCGCCACTGCTGTATTCCCTATTTTTCCTGAATAAATTTTTAGGTATGGTATTTAAATCCACATTAAACTTTGCAAACTTAAATCTGTGCTACATTTAGAAAGTCTGTCAAATATTGATCAATGGAATTGAACTGAAGACCAGGACATAAGTCCACACACTTTGGACATCTCATTTTTTTTTATAAAGAAGCCAGAAACGCAAACTGGAAAAAAAGAAAGAATCATCAAAAATTAGTGGTGATCAGACTAGGTGGCTGCATGTAGAACAATGCAAAAAGATACATATCTATCACTCTGTACAAAACTGAACTCCAAATGGATCAGGGACTCAACATAAAACCAGATATCTTGAATTTGATAGAAGATAATGTTGGGAATAGCCTTGAACTCATTTCCATAGGCAAAGATTATCTGAACTGATATCACAGGCACTAAGATCAACAATTAATAAATGAGACCTTATGAAACTGAAAAACTTCTTTACAGCAAAGTATACCATCGTTCAGAGAAAGTGGCAGCCTATAGAAAGGGAAAAGATTTTTTACCAACTATACACCAGATTGAAGGATAATATCTAAAATATATGAAGAACTAAAACAAAATTGGATATCAGAAAACAAATAACCCAATTTAAAAAATACATTACAGACCTACAGTATTCTCAAAAGAGGAAACACAAATAGCTGAGAAACACTTAAAAATGTTCAACATCCTTAGTAATCAGGGAAAAAGAAATGAAAACTGTTTTGAGATTTCATCATATTTCAGTCAGAATGGCCAAGATCAATGAATAAATAACCGGTCATGCTGGGGAGGATGTGGGGTAAGGGGAATACTCATCCCTTGTTGTTGGGAACTAACACAGAAGCCCACAACTAGATAGCATTCAGAAAGTGAGAAGCCTTGGAGCACTCAGTCCTACATGGGATGACTCCATGAAAGTTCTCCTGTAGCTGGAAGTTTTCCTATGTCCCGCCTGGCCACTCAGACCCCAATAAACACACAGAGGCTTATTATTATGAATAATTATGAACTGTATGGCCATTAGCTTAGGCTTATTATTGACTAGCTCTTACACTTAAATTAACCCATAATTTTTATCTATGTTTAGCCATGTGGCTTGGTACCTCTTTTCAGTTCTGCCTTTTCATCTTCCTTCCTCTGTGTCTGGCTGGTGACTCCTGACTTAGCCTTCCTCTTCCCAGAATTCTCCTCATCTGCTTATCTCACCTATACTTCCTGCCTGACTACTAGCCAGTCAGTGTTTTTATTAAACCAGTGTTCAAAAGCATTATTCCATAGCATTTCCCCTTTTCTGTTTAATTAAAAAGAAAAGTTTTAACTTTAACATAGTAAAATTATATATAACAAAACAGTTATCAAGCAAGAATTACAGTTACAATATCTAGTCTATTTGAATTTGGTAAATTCAAATAAAATATTCTATTTATCCTATATTTTTGAGTCTAAAGTTTCTTATCTAATGTATCTTTTATCATAACCAAGGAAAATTATAACTATCTAGTCTTCAACCACATCAAAGACCTCAGAAGGATATAATATTACCTAAGTAAACAGAAAAAGCATTGTAAGCAACTTCCAAAAACCTAGAATGACAGAGACAGCTGCCTGCCTGGGCAGTCACCCAAAGTTCCTCTGTAATGTTAGGGCATCCATCTTCAGCCCATAGGCCTAGTCTCTCAGTCATTTCTTTCCGCGTCCTGTAGAATGTCTGGCAGTTTCTTCTATGAAGCAGGAACCTGAAAGACCGTCTTGCCTTGCAAAGTTCAGTGGTCACCTTTTTATGATTCCTGCATGTCCAGTAGATACAACATTTGTCAAACAGTCTAGGCAAGAACAGTTTCTTGCCCAAATGGCTATTTTTGCCAAGAAGAAGATAAAATTTCTATGGAGTGTCTTTGGTGCCTATATTTCTCTTTGAAGTAAATCAGTGCTGCCAGGAGCAGACATGTCTCATTGTCCAGAAATTCTAAGATTTAAAATATTTTAAATGCATTATTCTGTAGGTCTTTGAAGTTTTTAAAGATTACCTACCAAATTGAATTATATCTATGTATACTTAATTGAATTATATGTATGTATATCTAGAAAACTCAACATGAATATAAATTTGAGTATCATAAAAGACTAATTATTAATCTGTATTTCTTAGTTATCCATTACAATTTAAATGAGTTACATAAACATAATACCTTAAATGAGAGTAGAAATATATGTGGTTTAACAAAATTAACTTTAAATTTGTATCGATAAACTAAAATCTATACCAATATAAAACATTTTAAGCAAGTTGCTCTTCAAAAGTAGGTTCAACAATCCATCCTTTTATCCTATCACATCTATATCCTATATTTCCATATCATATCCCCCTTTCTTCTTTTAGAAAGAGATTGACTATGACCAATAACAATTTGTAACCAACAACCTAAACAAAGACAAACATCCGTAATTCATTTTTTGGGAATGTGGGTGTAGTTTTCTAGGCTACTTTCTGCTGATATAGGGCACTGTTTTCTTATGGTGCTACAAAGAAAATTTTAGGATTATGGTCAAGTCCTGACTGGAGTAGTCTGTGAGGCTGTATTCTCTGAGCCAGTTGCCTTGAAGTTGATTTTGGATGTTGGATCATCTGGGCCACAGTGTCATTGGAGAACTTTCAGGGGATCTTGGCTGGTCAAACCATGTTAGCCTGAAAACAATCCATAGGTTCTCATCTTTTGTGGAAACAAAAGCAGAACCTCTTTTCCTTAGACATAGATTTTGAAATCAAGGTATCTTTAAAATATACATATTGATATAAATCTGCAGCTTTTACAATCAAATGTCTTTCTGAAGTTAAAAATCCCAAAGACAACACAATCCAGATTTTCTGTGTAATATCCATCTTTACATGGTTTATTTTTATATTACCTTTACTGTCTCTATAAAGACTTTAGTTTTTAAAACTTTCTATTTCTTTATATAACTGTCTATATTCTTTTCCTCTCTTTTTCAAGCCTATGTATATTTTTTTTTTGGTTTTTTTCGAGACAGGGTTTCTCTGTGTAGCTTTGCGCCTTTCCTGGAGCTCACTTGGTAACCCAGTCTGGCCTCGAACTCACAGAGATCCGCCTGCCTCTGCCTCCCGAGTGCTGGGATTAAAGGCATGTACCACCACCGCCTGGCAGCCTATGTACATTTTTACACACACTATAAACTGTCTCATCTGAATCTATTTTATTGTGAATCTATTGCTTTAAACGGTGGCATTACTAGGACTGAAATGGCAGCTTTGGTTGCTGGCTCCACCCACTTCAGCTTTCCAACATGGTGGAACTACATTTACTGCCAGCTTTGGGGAAACCATGCTCACTGCCTTTCCAGACTCTGTGAAGCAGTGGGTCTCTTTGCTTCCAACCAGTCGCATATAGCCCAGAAACATTCTCTCTCTCTCTCTCTCTCTCTCTCTCTCTCTCTCTCTCTCTCTCTCTCTCTTTTTTTTTTCTGTAGCAAAAGCTATATCCACCATGCACCATGTTGCACAGCTTGCAGAAACTTCTGTGTAACTTGGTGGGAATCCACCATGCTGTAGCTCTAGCCTGCATGCTGCCAAATCACCACAGTCAGGGGACACATCAATGTACCTGGGCCTGCCATGAGCAACATGAACTAGGAAGGTGCTCTTAGCTACATTTATAATCTCTTCTTAAGCTCTCTCAGGTTTTAGGTGGAAACTCTGCCACCACGTGGGGCACCATTTGTAGTTATATGTAATTTTAATAGGTTAAAGTTAAAATCTTCCTTTTGTTTAGAGAGAAAAGGGGAAGTGATAGAGCAATGTCTTTCTGTATGCTGTGAAAATATGTTGATAAATAAAGCCATTTGGCCTATGGCAAGGCAGCTTAGAGGCAGGCAGAAAATCCAAACAAATAGGAAGAGAAAGAAGATGAAAAGCCAGCCGCCACTGAGGGGACAACATGCTAGCAGACCGGTAAGCCACAGCCATATGCCAACTTATAGATTTATAGAAATGGGTTAATTTAAGATATAAGAACTAGATAACAAGAAACCTGCCATGGCCATAGTTTAAAAATAATATTAGTCTGTGTGTTTATTTGAGTCCAAGCACCTGCAGGACCAGTGGGTAAGAAAGATTTGTCCTGACTGTGGGCCAGTTGGGACACAGGAAAACTTTCAGCTACACTCTCTCCTCAGGACTCAGGGAACTTTGCACAAAAGGAGGCTTAAAGTTTGTAAGATTCAGTGAGGTGGAGGACACCAAGGAAACAAAGCCATCTAGCCATAATAGGGCTCACACACAAGAACTCAAAGAGACTTTGGCAGCATGCATAGACCTTGCAGTTTTAAGCCAGATGGGGTCCCAGTGCTTACAGGGGAAGTTGACAAAAGCTCCCATCCCTAATCCGGAAGTTGTCTCCAACTGACAACTGATTACAAAGGAAACAATTACATTTCTACAACTGAATCTTACTGAGTATGCAAACCACACATAAGGACAAGCCCCAAGCCCAACAGTAGATGACCACCACAAAATGAACTCAATGGTGTTTTTGAAGGGGTTTTTTTTTGTCTCAGTCTCCATATCTGGGTATGTTTTTTAGCTTACAAACCCTTTGCTTAAATATTATGGTTTCTGATTTTGTGTTTTTATAGGATTTTTGTATATGTAGATGTGTATATCCTGCATCTGTATGTGTTTCTTGTGTTTTTTCTTTGTTTTGTTTCCCTGTTTGGTTGTTTGGTTTATCCTATTCTGTTTTGTTATTATTGTTGCTGTTGCCTGTTTGTTTTCTAGTTAGATAGAAAAACAAAGGTTGTAGATTTGGGTGGATGGGGATGTGGGGAGGATCTAGGAGGAATTGGGGGATGCAAAACGATGATCAGAATATATTATATGAAAAAAACCCACTTTCATAAAAATTAAGATTATAAAATAGAAAAGAAAATTTCCCTATTGTCTTAAACTTTACCTAGGAAACATGTATCTTTTAAAATTCAATTACTAAAATAAACATTTACCAATCACTTTCACACTTCCTCCTGTGAATGTCAATTTCTTTACCAGAATCTGACTGTACATTTGAAGGTTATGCACACAATTATTAAACTGACACATTCTGAGATCTTCCAAGAGTTTAGAAGCCATGTCAAATCTTGGAGGGAAATACAAGTTTATAAATTTGTCAGTTCAACAATTTAAACCATATATTGACAAAGAGATCTTTCTTCTTCATGTACAGATGTGCTAGAAAAAAGATAACAGAAGAATGCCCTTCAAAGTTAATCTGCAATTTAATTTTAACTCTGTGCAAATGAAAAGTATCTATGAACTCTCAAAGGAATTTCTACTACTCATTAACTGCATACAAATGCATGAATAGTAGTTTGCCCTAGAAGATTACCTTGAAGGTGACTTAATGTATAGCTTTTGGTTTAAAGGCAGACCTTTCCTCCAGGCCTCATCAATTCTTTGGTCACTGTAGTTAAAACTGCTAAGAATTGTGGAATTTATTGTTACTTCTTATGGGGTTTAGGCCATTGTCTGTATACCAAGATCAGAGTCAAATAATACAACCATGGGATTGTATGTCACCTCAAACTACATTTAAGTAGTCCAGGTTTAGTCCTTCAGAAAGCATCTCCTCCAGAGTTCAGACTACCTTCCTTATACAAAGGTATTGATTGATCCAAGTGCATTAAACCACCTGAAGGCCTCCCTGAGGTCACACGTCTTTATTTGTTTCTTTTGTCTGTATTCATTAGATATCATGTTTCATTCTGGGGAAAAGGGCTTTTCTTTTTAAATTCACACACTTAAGTTTGTGTATTTTTCAGAGTGTTGAATATTTTATTTTAAAATACTACATGTACATTTAAACAACACCAAATGATCCATAGCCAAAGGTAAAAGGCAATCTTTAGTATTTCTTCTATGTTTCATGCATTTGTTTTAAAAAATGGGTAATTATTAAATATATATGTATTTTTGTTTTTTTATAATCTAGCCCTCAGTGTACATTTCTGTGTGTAGTTTAGTTTTAACCATTTTTATTCTTTATTTAAATGACATAGCATAGTATGCATCTTATTTTGCTTGTTCTCCATTTGGTTTGTGAAATGATTCATTAATTTTGATGTGTGGCTATAGTTTATATATTATTCCACTGTGTACTTACAGGAAATGAAACAGAAGGGAGGAAAAGAAATGAAAAATAGCATTTGAATATGGATTTTCTCAAAATGTTGCACCTTTCTTATTATTACTTCCTTGTGCCTCATCTTTGAAGATGTATCTTTGCCATTTCTATTTTTATTATTTAATGATAAGATACATATGCATATGTATTGTAAATTCTATTTTGATTCTTTAGGATTTTCCTCATTCTGCAGGTTATCTTTTTTCTTGATAGTGTTCTTTAAAGCAGAAAAGCTTGCAATTACATGCTCTTTTGATATAATTGGTATTTTTGTTGCTTGTGATTTAGTAGTCATAGTGATTAAACTACTTCCTAACCAAATTACCAAATATTTATTATTATAATTTCTTCTAAGTGTTTCATAGATTCGACTATTATATTTAGGTCTTTGATTCATTTTACATTAATTTGTGCATAAGGCCTGTTAGAAGTTCATGTTAATTCTTTCATGTATTTTAAGCCATTGCAAGGGAGCACACAGATTTAAGGAGGAAAATATAACCTCTACCTCTCAATGGATCTGTCAATTTCACATTTTAAGTAGACTGCATTGGACTGCAACCTTCTTTGTATGATACAATTCATCTTACATTAATTTATTCTGTGGAATATTTGCTTTATGATGCAAAGGTGTGTTGCATTCTTTTATGTTGCATTTGTTTAACTATGTAAAGCTGTTTTACTTTGTCTGTCTAAAACATCTGATTTGTCTAAAAGACAGCTAAATTGTAAATAACTAGGCAGGAGAGAGAAATAGGTGGGGCTTCCAGGCAGAGAGAATAAATAAGAGGAGAAATCTAGAATAAAGGGAAGAGTAAGGAGAGAGAAAAGGAAAAGGAGAAGAGGACTCTAGGGGCCAGCCACATAACCAGCCACAGAATAAGATGGAAAGAAAGATATATAGAATAAAGAAAGGTAAAAAGCTCAGAGGCAAAACATAGTTAAAGAAAAATTGGATAATTTAAGTTAGAAAGGCTGACTAGAAACAAGCCAAGCTAAGGCCAGACATTCATAAGTAGGAATAGGACTCCATGTATTTATTCGGAAACTGGGTTGCAGGCCCCAAAAGAGTCAAAGAGTAAATTAAAAAAAAAACAAAAAAAACCCCACTATGGTCATCCCCTTTTTCTTTGCAGTCTGTTGGCCACCAGTCCACCAGGACAAAGGGGCAGAAGTGGCAACAGAGAGCTTTGTATGGCCTGTGAACATGACGAAAATAGCTTTCTGGGAGACAGCTTCAGTGAGGCAGCTCAAATTTATGCCAGAGTATAGGGGATATATAGGATTGGGGACAGAAGCTGGAAAATTACCTAATTTGCATTAAGTGGCATGTACCTATCATATAGCTGGATTAGTAGCAGCATGGCCCTATCGAAATAACCAGAGCATGTCATCTAATTACCATATGGACAGCGGGGGAAGAGTGTTTGCAGGGAATTGTGTCAAAGGGTCACACTAGAGATAAGTCAGCCATCAGGGCCTAGAGACATTCTCCAAATAAGATTAGGCAAATAGCAAGAAGCTCTCCCAAAGCGGGAGGGAGTACTTCATGTGGCCAAGCTCAGAGAGAGCTGCCAGATCAAGGTAGACCTATGACCAGCAGGGCCTCCCAACATTACATGAAGTCATTGGATAATCTTGGAGCTGGTATATCAAGTCCCATGAAAATTGACATTTTATATGTATTTATACTTTTACAATGGAAATCTATCTGTAACACAGTCTGTATTCCAAAACTTTGAAAAAAAATAAAATTTAAAAGTCTAAATGGCTTGTAATTCTTTGTTACTTTTTTTACATGCTGAGGTGCTTCAACCTTAATCTTTAAGAAGAAAAATTGTCAAGTGGATTTTCAAAACATAGCTGATTGGATGAATATTGTTAAAAAAGAAGACCTGGGAGACAGAGCTCTTTTTCTCTCACTTCTTATTACATCATTGGGTAAGTCATGAAGAAAAGTACATTGTATTAACATTTGATAGTTCAAATTTATTCAATTTACATATTACAGTCAATCTCTAAGCTGTCTATCATGTAGCAAATTTTGAGCTTATACAAAAACAGATAATGATTACTGTGCCGTATATTCACTATGCAGTGATGTTTCCAGTAAGATAACAATTGAATTTTAACTGCGTTTCCATTCTTGATTTACATCAGGATTTATTGTATAGTTATTTGGATGGTTTGTACTTATTTTCTTTTATCTTCATCAGCTAATAAAATGGGTAAAAGTAGAAAATCAAGCATGTTGATGCATTGTCTCATAAACTTAATATAGTTGTGAAAAAAGAAAACTGGTGGTATCTCAAAAGCTATAAATTTTTACTTCTCTCAGGCTTCAGTCCACTAAATGGGCAGTGATATCTGAAGGAAAAGAACCACATTAAAGAAATACATGAAGTGATCAAGGTGCTTTGCAGTCTGTTTATTGTGGAGTCTAACTCAGTGGGACATAAACATAAAATGGTTTGTATTCATTCTCTAGCTATTACCTTAAGCCACAATTATTGAATCTCCTTTTCTTGTCCTTTAATGAAGCCTTGGATAGATTCCATAGGTCTCTCATCACTTCCTTTTATTAAAACCCAGTCACTTTTATGGCATCTATCTCATTTTTGACTTAACTAGCATTTCCCTTCCTATTAAAGAGTGTTAAGGGTGACAGATCAGTGTCAAACAGAACTATTTCCTCCTTCATGTCCTCATTTTTCTGGTATTTTGAGGAGAACAAAAAGTAGAAACAAATAGACACATGAATGAATATTTCTCTGTTTTTATTGGTAATGGCAGTTCTGTTCTATACTCTCAGCAGTGAGTGTAGTTCAGTATTTGGTGCTGTTGGTAGTAGTTATTCCCATTTCTCTGTTTATTTTTTCTGGTCATCAAGACTGTCTGTAAGAGAGGCATCAAACTATTGGGTGCCTTGTAGATCAATGTTTTTGTTTTACAGGAGCTCAGTGGATATATTTATTTACATAGGTAATAACTGTTTGGGATGTGAAAATTCTTCTTGATGTGAATGGTTCTCCCTTACTAACAAGGGAATAAAGCCTGTGAAAGCATTATTGATTGCTAGAGTGACTGAGACAACATTCTGAATCCTATAGTCAGGAACAATAAAAACTCTTTCAATGTTTTTGTGAAGAATAGTGGTATCCCAGTATCAATGCTCTCACTCCAATGAGAAACATTGTTATAGTATTGAAATAAATCATTTCTTGGCAACTTGACATCCTCCACCATATCCCTACCTGCATCCATGCTTCTCTGCAGCCCTCATCTTAGCCTATTGACCTTTTGTTCTCCATGATCCACAAATATAGTGAGCACATCTGGCACAGTAATAGGTTCTCAGAACATGATTCAGAACCAAAGTCACAGTACATTTTGATTAAATGAAGCCTGCACACAAGCCAATTCCACTGCAGGAATTGTCTTGAATCAGATTTCTTTGTTCTCACAGTATTAGTCCTCTGAAGAAAACCAGGAAACCAGGGGCTGGAAGAATCAGAAAAAGGCTTACTTACAAATCAGTACTGTCAGTGAAATCTTAAAGATGTGTCTGGTCAAATTTCGGCAGGTATCTTAGTAACAGAATTGTTAATGCTCCTTTTTCTTTAGCTCTTTTATTTATTTTTGAGATAAAGTCTCACTATACATCCCTGGCTGGCCTGGAATTCACTATGTAGACCAAATTGACCTTCAATTTACAGGAATCCTCCTGTCTCACATTTGAAAGTGAGAGGTAATTAAGATCTTTGTAACATTTTTAAATTAGCTCTCTGGGAGTACAGCCCAGTTTTCACAATTTCACTTTAGTACATGTTCCTTTACCCTTCCCTCTGGGAATGAATTATGAACAAATACTGATGACTAAATGTATAGATCAGCCTGGTTAGTTTAAATTTATTAAATCTTTGCTTATTAGACTTTTAGAAACCTATTATTCTGTGGACCCATGAAGAAATACTAGACTAGATGTTAATCTGTTGGTTTAAGTTTCTGCTCCTAAAGAATGATCTGTTAAAGTGAAGATATCAAAGATGAACCTGAAGTTTGTGACCTGCCTAAAATGATAGGTGGTAGTGCCACTTAGTGAAATGAGATCACTAGGGAGGCAGGTTAGGGGAAAGGTGATGAGTGTAGTTTGGGGCAAATTGAATTTGCAATGGGAATTCAGAACCTACAAACTGATACTGAGGAGACAGATGGAAACACATTCTCAATTTAGAAAAAATATCTGATTTGGAACTCTATATGTGGAAATTAACTGCATATGGATGATAATTGATTCCATTGGCATGAATGGAAGGTTCTAGGGAGACTGAAAAGTAGAAGATAGGGAGATGAGATTGAGTCATGAGAAATTGTAGCATCTTTTTGCTCATATGGAATAAAATGATCCACTGTAAGATGAGAAGGGGATATAAGAGGATAAACCAAGACAAAAGAAGGTTATATATCACCTTATATCCTTATCTAACTTATTGCTAGACTTAATAACTACAAGCTTGATTCTGCTTTAGATATTGGTGAATGCATTGTTGTCCAGATGTTTTCTCAAGCACATGGTTTAACTGGCTTGCTCACAGAAAAAATAGATGCCTACAAATTGTTTAAACCATATCTCCTACCCAGTAAGGCAGAAGGCATTGTTAATGCCCTTCTTAAAAAATTTTTAGAGTCCTACAGTTGTATATTCTCTCAGCAACCTTGAGCACACTTACATTCACTTTATGGGCATGACAATTTGCATTTTCTTTTATTCAACTTAATGAACAGCTGTGGCAACATGCAATGTTAAAGAATTGTACCATTTATGTTTAAATCAGCAAAACAGCCCGTGCCATCATTATTTGACCAGTTTATCTTAGATCTGTGAGTGCATACATTCTTAGTTTACCTTCTAGAGATAAAAGTACCATCTAACTGATAGTAGTAACAGGTTCATTTGGTCTTCCACAATTTCATGTTGTGGAATATTAGTTGAAGATGTGTTATATTTGTTTATGCTATGGAATGTATTTTTAATAATGCAAAGATATGTAGCATTCATTTATGTTGCATTTGTTTAACTCTGTGAAACTGTTTTACTTTGCCTATGTAAAACACCTGATTGGTCTAATAAAGAGATGAACACTCAATAGCTAGGCAGGAGAGAGATAGGTGGGGCTGCCAGGCAGAGAGAATGAATAGAAGTAGAAAAAGAGAAGATGGGGAGTGAGAAAAGGAGAAGAGGTGGACATCAGGAGCCAGCTACCTAGCCACACAGCCAGCCATGGAGTAAGAAGGAAAGCAAGATATATAGAATAAAGAAAGGTAAAAAGCACAGAGTCAAAGTGTAGTTAAGAGAAATTATATAATTTAAGTTAGACAAGCTGGCTAGAAATAAACCAAGCTAAAGCTGGGTATTCATAAATAAGAGTAAGTCTCCATGTATTTATTTGGGAGATGGGTGGTGGGCCTCTAAAGAGCAATGATAAAAAACAAAACAAACAAACAAAAACTACAATCTCATCCTCCTACCATGCAGCCATATATTTTAATTTTTAAGGTTTTTACTTACCCTTATTTTATGCTTATACGTTTGTCTGGCTGTATGTCTATGAGTCATGTACATGTAGTGCCCATGGAAGACAGAAGAGTGTCAGATCCCCAGGAATAGAGTTATAAATAGTTTTGAAGCACCATGTGGGTGCTCAGAATTGAACCTAGGTCTTCTGGAAGAGCAGCCAATACTTTCAACTGCTCAACCATTTCTCTAGTCCCATTTTTGGTTGTTGGTGGTATTTCCTTGTTTTTAATTAAATGTTGGTCATATTCTTGATTTGTTTAGAATGTCAAAATTTTCTACACTAAACAAAAGTGAAATATTGAATAGGCTGTTAATAAATGACAAGTCACTAGTAATGCACATGATTAATACTCTTAGTTCCATTTTTCATTCTATTCTATAATTTATGAAGTCCTCGTCTGGTTCCTTACATTGAATTTGATAGCTTTAGTGTCAAACTGCACAACTTGTTCACTTTTACTTCTTTTATATTTTTACTTCACTGCAATTTCATTTAGTCTAGCTAAGAACACATGCTGTAGTCGTGCCAAATACAGACTAGCTAAATATGAAAAAGACAAACATTGCAGACTCTGCCAAAACTATGATAAAAGTGTCCTTGAGTTTAACCTTAAAGGTAAAATGTAAATGAGGGTTGCGACTTAAGTCTTGTTGCACCTAGAAAGACAAAAATGACAAAAGTGTTGTTCCTTCAAGTAAGAACTTTGACAATTATTCTTGGATATTCTATTTTTTTTGCTCAATAGCATATTTTGTTGTGAGTGAATAGGTGAAGATACAATAGCATTGTCAGGAAGAATTGATTATAAGCTGGGAGAGCATGGTGTAATTCACTCAGTATCACACATTCAGCTTTTTTTGTGGCTGTCAGAATAATAGGAGTAGTTCTGAGGAAGAAAAGAGTCCATTCTTCTTATTCTCAATGTCATATTCTGAAAGAGACTCCAGATGGAAAAGTATCAGTTCTTTGCAAGTGAGCAAAAAACAATTAAACCAAACCAAACCAAATTTTAAGATAACCCTAAACTCCAGAAGGAAGTAATTGAGTTGAGTCCCAATGCATGCCTGTGTTTGTAGCTAGAGTTTTCCTGCCTGGTCCACAGTCAGGACAAATCTCTCTCACCTGCCAGTCCCACAGCCACTCAGACCCAACCAAGTAAACACAGAGACTTATATTACTTACAAACTGTATGGCTATGGCAGGCTTCTTGCTAACTGTTCTTATATTTTATATTAATCCATTTCTATAAATCTATACCTTGCCACGTGACTCGTGGCTTACCGGCATCTTTACATGCTGCTTGTCCTGGCGGTGGCTGGCAGTGACTCCCTCCGCCTTCCTATTCTTTTTATTCTCTCTGTTAGTCCCGCCTATACTTCCTGTCTAGCCACTGGCCAATCAGTGTTTTATTTATTGACCAATCAGAGCAACACATTTGCCATACAGAACATCCCACATGTGTTTTTTCCTAAGGGGATTTATTTTTAATTTTATCACTTTTATTTAGGTCTTTGACTTATTTTGTATTAATTTTGTACATGAATTGAGGTAAGTGTTCAACATTGATACATTGCATTGAAAGTATCCGTAGTGTATATGTATGACACCTACTTTATCTCTTCGTCTGTGGATGGATATCTAAGCTGGTTGTCTTTCTTAGCTAGTTTGAATATTAAAGCAATAAACATGGATGTCCCCATTTCTCTATGGTACACTGATTTAGAATTCCTTAGGTACAGGTATAACTGGGGTCTATGGTAGTTTTATTTATTTGTATTTTTTGAGGAATCTTTACACTGACTTCCATAATGGATAGATGACCCACTTCATAGTCTCAGAAGCAATCAATCGAGGTCCATCTTTACCAAAAACTGCCATTTGCTTTCCTGATGCTGGCCATTTTGGATGGCAGAAATGGAATATAAAAAATTGTTTTTATTTGCATTTCCCTGGTGGCTAAGGATGATGAACACTTTTTCAAATATTTGGCCATTTGTGTATGTTTCTTCAGAGAACTCTCTATTCAGTTATTTCACTGACCTATTTATTAATGGAATTATTTGTTGTTTTTATGTTTAATTTTGAAAGGTTTTAATGTGTTCAAGATTCTAAAGTCTTGCCTTATACATGGTTGGTAAAGATTATCCTCAGGCTATATAGTCTGTTTTTTTTTTAATGGATTAGCAGGGGAGGTCTTCCTAACTTGTAATGTCTACTAAAATTTATTACATGTTTCTTCAAGTTTCATGATAGAGGTCTTTTACCTCCTTGGTTAGCTATTTTTGAAGTTGTTTTTAATATATTTCTCCACTCACCCCAGATTTCTTTGCATGGTTACTATTGTTACACAGATAGGCTATTAATTTTATATGTTAATTTGGTATTCTGCTAGTTTGCTGACATGATGGATTGCTTGCAAGGTGGCTTTCATTCATATTCTCATGAAATCAATTCTTGTCTATTGTTCTCATGATTCAGACTCCTTCCTCTGCTGTGAATAATAGTCTTGTAAGAATATTCTTTAGTGCTGAATTGGTGGTCATAAACTTCCTTACTTTGTGCAGATACTGAAATGTCCCTATTTCTCTACCACTTTCCAAAGGATAGTTCCATTTTACATAGATATCATACTTTCAGGACTGAGAATAAACCATGCTATGTTTTCTTTCTTTGGAAGATTGCTGATGATGATCTGAAATTATTCTAATGTTTCTGCATTTGTGTGAGACTTTTAGAATTGTTTTGATTTATATTTTTGACATTTTGACTGTGATACGTCCTGTTCTCAGATCATGTCTATTTGTGGTTGTAAGAGTCTCTTGAGCTTGGATATCTATTCCTTAATCAATTTGAATTTTTTCTGCTATAATTTAATGGATGAAATTGTCCATCTCTTTTGATTTTTTTTTCTTAGCCCCTTCTTCTAACTGATAGATTCTTAGTTTTCATCTCTTAAATGTGTTGCAGACTTTTTGGAAGCTTTGGTCATGTTTCTTAGTTTTTTCTTTATGTATGTTTGAATGTATTTTTGTCTCAACTTTGTCCTCCACACATGAAATTCATTTTTCTGCTTGATCTTGTCTGTTGATGATGCTTTCTATATTGGCTTTCATTTGAGTCAGGCATTGTTTCATTTCCCTTGCAAATAACTTCTTTAACATTCATGATTTTTCATTAATACTGCTATTTTTGTCTATTTTGCTCATTTTCCCCTCAATTTGGCTTTCATCTGCCATTTGGGGGACTGAACTCATCCCTTCGTTTTGTCAGTGACTGTCCCTACCATCTGGCAACTGCACATGTCCTGGGGGAGGGAATAAAGTATTTAGAGGCTAGAGAAGACTAGAGGAGGCTCCATCTATGGGACCACAGGGAAGCACTTACTGATTTTGGGTAAAGCTTTTCAAGTACAGCAGGGTTGGAAAGGAGTGCCCACATCTCTGTAAGTAATCCCTCACCTATACACTGTAAAGAGGCCCAATTTATTGATTTCCCAGAATAAACTTTGGTGTAATCATGCCTTGGCCTATTGTTAGGATTTTGGAAGAATGGTCGATGTTGATTTATGCTTCCTCCAGGGAACGAATCTTAGCAACAGCTCACCTATATGCAATTTGTGGTGAGTTAACATTTTTTGAAAGTAAATTTTTAAATCTTCCAGAATTTTATGTATTTCAATATCTTTGAAATCAATAGTGGAATTATGTTCTTTTGTAGGAGTCATGATTCCTTACATTTTCATGTTTTCCTTGTTCCTGCATTGTGATTTGAGCATCTGCTAGTAAGGATCTCTATTCTATTTTTGGGAGGGTTAGGGAACTTTTTATAGAACATTTCTTCTTCAGGGCTTAGACCCTAGTACTACTCAGAGAGGAGAAAACAAACTGCAACAATGTCAAACCAAACAAAATATAGTCTTATACTAAAATAAATTAGAACCTACCATCTGTAAAAGAGAAAATATAAAAGTAATCCAGAATGCAGTTAAATTGAAGTAATCTAAGGTAGATGTTAAAATGTCAAATGACAGAGATAAAGGAAAGAATTAGGGAGGTAAGAAAAATGGAAATAAATTAAATGAAAGTAAACGGAGTCGATGAGAACATTATGAGGAGAAAAAGAAAAAAAAGAGAATTTTAAAAATGAATAAGTCAAACTATTACTAAATATATAGTAGATCATAAAGAGAAAGATCAGACAAGAAAGAAAAGCAAGAAACAAAAGATAGAATAAGAAAGAAAACAAGGTTAGCTAATAAGGAACAAAGTCCAAAGAAAGTTGAATGAACACATAAAAGAATAATATAAAATGATATGCATTTTTAAACACAATAAAGTAAATGTGTTAGCCGGGCGGTGGTGGCGCACGCCTTTAATCCCAGCACTCGGGAGGCAGAGCCAGGCGGATCTCTGTGAGTTCGAGGCCAGCCTGGGCTACAGAGTGAGTTCCAGCAAGGGCGCAAAGCTACACAGAGAAACCCTGTCTCGAAAAACCAAAAAAAAAAAAAATAAAAAAATAAATTAAATGTGTTTCTAAAATTATAGCAAAAATATGAAAACCAGGAAAGAGAAAGAGGGGAGAAGGAGAAGAAGAGGGAGAGGGATGAGGAAGGGAGGGAGAAAGGAAAGGGAGAGAGAGCAAGTGCAAGCACAAGTGAACCAAACAGCAACAGAAATACAAACTTGGCTGGGGTGCTGAGGAGTGAAGCATAGGAACTGTTTTGTTTCTGGGACCTTTAAATTGGAAACTTATTGGAGGTGGATGGCAACTGAACTTCTGGACTCTTATCTTTCCTGTGTGTTATGCCAGGGTTAGGCCTAAACTGAACAAATATCTAAAGTCCAGCAGTTTTTTTTTT